>JAVSBS010005734.1:0-11345 GCA_033124195.1 Coracias cyanogaster | reverse complement strand
TATAAGTATCTAGATAGCTAGTTCTCAAAGACAGCATCTCTGAGGGTCAGATTCTGCACTAGAAATTCCCTTATGCCCATCAATTAACATTTGCTCTTGAATATGTATGTAACATGATGTTTTCCTATTATACATTTAATTATGACTTCTCCTCCAATAACTATATAGGCTATGGGAAGAAACATCACAGAAGCTAGAGTTTTGCTGACTCCCTCAAGAAAAATAGGTTCTGAAAATCTGGAAGAGTCTTGGGGTTTTATTTTTGTCTGAATAACTCCATCTGAGTTGCCATTTCTCCAAAGCAAAGTGTGGCTCATCCCCATTGTGACTGTAAATGTTTAACTATCTCTTATTCCCTTATGGTTTCTGTTATTATTTATTTCTGTCGCAAGCAGAAAGATGTCTGGGTCATCCTTTCAGCCAGGATGAAACATGCAAAACAGGACAAAGAAAATGAACAGTAGTATTCAAGAGAAGTTTGCTTAGGGGCGCATGTTGGGCAATCTTTTGACTGAGCTGGAAAGCCTTGAATCTTCTTGAGTTCTTAAAAGCTTTTCTCACCTTTTTTCAATGCAGTGGGCCACATTCATTGCTGATGAAATTCCATTGGCCCAGTTGTCAGTACTAAAATCATAGACTGTTATAACACTTAAGCATTTCCTTATTATGAAACATAGAAATGGAAGGGAAGTCAGTAGAAGCAATTGTATGCATAAAATTAGATACACACTTCAATATATTTCATTGGATTGATGTTTTAATCTGGTTTTATGACTTTAGTAGCTAAAAAGAATCATTTTGCTAAATTAAAATTAAATAGAATTGTTGAGAGTGCAAATTATTGCCAGATACAGTATCTGTAACTGGCATGAGGAACACACATACAATGCAGTTGACTGTAAAGACTCAACTTCTTAATTAATTTTCCTGAGGCTTAGTCTTTCATTTAAAATACAGCTGTTTCAGTTCCAGGGAAAAAGAAATAAAAACCACCGTTGGAGACATGGCCCAAATGTAACCAGCTCAGCAGCATTGGTTTGAGTTTGCAGAGAGCCTGAAACCACATCCATGACACATGAATTTCGCTACCAAGTTCTGTACATCCTGAAGCCAGTAAGAGGCATGTTATTTCAAACAGAGACTAACTAATCACTAACTAGTTTGTCATTCATTACAGCGTGTAAGAAATGCAATCATGTTTTGAGGATCTCAGTGTTTTCAGACTAGATGGAGCTTTTGCTGGAGAGCAGTGCATGAAAAGTAGAGCTGAAGACAGAAGGTGAAGCTGGAGACATTAGGTTGAATGTGTTAAGCGGCTCATTATTTCTTTGTAGCTAACTGTAAGTCCTTGCTTTGTGTCTTGTACTTGGGCTCTAAGTTCTTTCCTAAAAGGATTTTTTGATCTGTGCTTGTACAACACATGGCAAAATATCCCTTACCGCATTCAGAAGGCCCAAATCTAATACAAACAATAAATAAAAGTAAAGATGTTGTTTTCCCAAGGGAATGGGCTTAGCTTTCAAAAGCTTAGAAACCGCCCCACTTCAGCAAATACATAAATCTGTATTGTAAAAACATACCCATTTATATTTAAAAAATTAATTCATTGCATTTGATCACTTTCCTTTCAAATAGTGTGGCTCTTAATTGGAAGCAGGCAGGACACACAGACAGTGCACTCAGACTTCCCTGTTGGCTCTGCATTTCCGTGTGGATATTTTGAGAGACAAGCATTGTCTGTTAAATGGGAGTTGTGAAACAAAACTACGCTGGTCAGTTTTAAAACTTTTCAGTTGCCTTAGGTAACTAGATAATGTTCCCTCGGTTTTTTTGCAATATTCCCTAGGTATTTGCTGCACTGTATGCCAGAGAAGAAAGCCCTGGAGGGAATATTAAGGTCAGGATGAGATGGAGCTAACAATATACAGAATATTTCTGCTGCACATAGCCATCAGTACAGTGTTTGCCTTCAACTTCCCTGGTGTGCCTTAGTTACCATTGCTTCAGTATTCCCTGGATATCTCTTGTGTTATGAAAGTCCCCTCTCCACTGTGGGGAGGGGAAAAGCAGAACAGAAAATAGAATAACAATGGGAGGAGAGGGACAAAAATGAGACAGTTATTCATGAAACTGAGTTCATAAATCAGAAAAACAGTACCCTGAGCCACACCATATAGTGTCTATGCTTTAGTGACCATAAAACCTATGTGGCCAGAGGATCCTGAGCACTAACCCAAGCCACAGCCTTGTGTAGTTACAGGACTGACCTGGAAAGATTCATTTATAGTGGATTTTTGTGTTTTGTTTGACCAGCTGTGCAGTGTAAGCTGTCCCGTCTTTGCAAAAACCCTGCAGCCACTGCCTGCTATCTGATCAGGTTGTCATTAGGTGGACTTCTTTGTGCAGTTCATCATTTAAATGTGGTCTTCATTTAATGCCTTATAGCTTTCACATGGTGTAAATGGTTTTGCATCAGTTGAAGAGAACTGTAAATGCTATTGTCAGTTTGGTACAAAGCTTTGCATTTGTTTGACTGTAGTAACTCTGATTCTTATTTCAATAACCCAGCACAGTAGGGACAACATTCTGCCATTACACAATAAAAAGCTTTTCCAGGCAGGACTGACACACTCTGAAAAGCAGAACAGATAGTGCAATCTCATCCTGATGAAATTAGCAGGGGAGAAATATGAAATTTCCACCTCCCATTAAATACATTCATGGACATTTGGAATCTGATACGAATATGAATCTGAATTATTTTTTTTTCACTCCCCTCATCTTAAAGCATGGATACTTAGTACATAAAACACACCATCTTTTCTAAGATGAAACAAGTGTTGTATTAGGAAGCAAAGAATGCAATAAACATTTTACTCTCAGGCCAATAATCATATAAGAAAAAAAACCTGATGAAGTGCCCTCTACTCCTTTGTTTCATATGTCAGCAGGAATAAAAATTTCTTTACTTTTTACCTCAGCTTCACTACTTTAACCCAAGCTGATGGCAAGAAGCCTAGAGAATATTGCTAGCAGCCTGTTCTCTTATGACACCCACCCTTCATCTGGATGTAATATCTCAATATTGCTCCAGAATATTGTATTTTATTTTGTCTTTTAGCATGATATGAAAAAGTGAACCAAATTCTTAGATGGCAGGAGCTTTATCAATTAAAGGAGTCTAGTTTACTGGGAGCCAGCTGAACAGTTGACTTTATCATATGCTGTAGATTAATGAATGCTACTGCCAGTCAAGGGAAACAAGAGTTCATCCAAACACTACTTTGTTTGCTCTTTTGGTACTTTAAAAAAAGGTTTCTTTAAATACTTCTAATGCAGGCCTATTCAGAGCTATAAGAAACACACTTGCCAGTTAATCTGTGATATACACCAGCATTAAGGAGCCCTTCTGTTTTCAGGATTGTGTCTAAAGAAGCCTTTGTGACATCCTAGTTTGCCAGGGCTGTAATTTTTTTGACATAACTCCTGTTAGGAGAGCAGAGAAAGAGAGATATTTTCTGCTCCTTTCCACTGCCCTCCTGTTGCTAGATACCCAACAGTTTTGTGGTTTGGCACCTGCCTTTGTGCAGAAGGAACTTCAAATTAAGTTCTTAAAACAAGATTTTGAATGAGGGTCACCTACTGTAGTCAAGTAGTGCAAAAAACTGTCTGTTTGGTTTTTCCTATATTGAAAATTTTTGAAGGTCTCAGGTACATTCTGCACTGCAGAAAACAAGAGCTGGATCTTCAAATTTTTCAGCAAATTGGAAATACATTCATTTTTTTCTGGGCAGATTTTGGCTTGAGAAATGATCATACCGTGTTTCACAGTGCCCACTGTCCAGTGATCCCATGCTGCCAAGCATACAACAAGTTACTGGGATTTAGGAGCAATGGGTGCCTCCCAGGATGAGCTCTTTGGAAAGCTCCAAGTACCTTAACTGCTTGTTCTGTCTTATGGGAAAGGTGTTGTTTTTTCTAACTCCTGTCTCTTGCTTCTACTCCTCCCAGGGCAGGAGAAGCTTCTCCCCACTTTGCGAAATCCTCCCTCAAAGGCTCATGGATTCGCAGCCGAGCTACTGTGAAGACAACATCGCAGCCATGAGATAGAGAAGGAAAAAGCATAAACCCACAACTGGATGTATAAAACAGTGGTCCTGCAGCTCTGACTGAGGCGATGTAGAGAGGATGATGAACTTGTTCATCTCTAAAAGTTACTGGGCCCCTTTCAGCTGTTGTTTTTATTTCCTTCCTGCTCAACAGAGCAGAATCCTACAGGCTTGACTCCTTCAGTTGTGTCCTCTTCTCCCATCCCATATTCACTTTGAAAGAATAAAAGGACTTAACTCTTTCTAGCTAAAATTAATTAAGAATCCCCTACCCTTCTCACAGCCAGCAATAGATGCTTAGTTAAAAGGACAATCTGACTACAAAGAGTGCATCCTTATAAAGGGTTTCCTTTGATTCTCCAAATACAAGAACAAATCTTGGCTGCAGTGGAACAATTATTTTCTCATCTGGGTGCACAAGAAGGAAGAGATAAGTTTCTTTGCACTTCCAAAAGAGAATTTACCTCTTGGGTGGATACTTATGGAAATAGCCTACAAAAGGAGAGGGCAGCAGCCTCGCTTTGCTCCATTCCCACTATTACTAAAGGAATAGCTAAAAAAACCAAATCCATATTTTATCATCATTTTTACCTCCCCATGTACATCACTAAAAGGGTTTATATGCAGCCCTCTTAATTGGCACAGCCCCTGCTGGAAATAGAAACTTGCCAACGAATTGCTCGTTCAGATTAGGCTCCTAGGAATATATTGTGCTGAGAGACATTCACTTTTATTTCCTGAATTGCTTTAACGATGAGCACTGAGCAACACTTCTCCACTCCCTCCCTCCCAAGTACCCCGAGCTGCAAGGCAAGGAAGCAGCCAGAAGCTAATAGCGGGCCCCCACAGCAAGAAATGTCTGCACATAAATACCAAAGCACACTTGTGAACAGCTGTGAGTGGACCTTCAGATATCATGTTTGCCAGCTAAACACATAATTCTCAATTAAGTGAGCAATTACCTATTATTGTTTAGTCCTTGAAATGCACCATACTGAATCTATTCCCTGGCAATGATCTGAGTGAGAAAGCAAGTCATCTCTTTAGGGTACAGATTTATATTTTCTGGCAGTAGGGTCACTAATAGCACTTTGAAATAGGATTCACAGGTAAACTTTGAAGGCTTCAGAAGCCTTTGACCCGCTGCAGCTCCCACTGCAGAGAGTATGATTCCAGAAATCACAGTTTTCCTTTTCTTCTAGCTACCTACTTGTTCGACAGTGTCTGCCACAAAGTAATATGGCTACTTTTTGCTATTGTGAAGAGTGGGAGATAGAATACAAACTTTAGTAGGTCTAGGCTTTAGAACGGGGGAAAAAAATGCAGTGCCTCTTAGAAGCAACCTCATGAATGGTTACAGTAAAAATGAGCATTATAGCCAAGGAAACTGGAACAAGTTCATCTTACAAGAGTGCTTGTTCAATAGACTTTAATTGCAGGACAGATGAGGCCTTGTTTTCTTAAAAAAATGTGGTAATGAAGATTTTAGTTGAAGATTAAAGATCCTTAATTGATAACCCCAGACAAAGATCTTCTGCTTTCAGAAAACAAAATTTTTTTTTTTTTCAACTGAAAACCAAAAGTATGCCAGACCTGGGTTAAGTTCAGTGTATCTGGCAGAAAGGTTTGAGAATACTCTTTCTTGTGCTCTGTGGACACTTCCTAAAATACTGAGGAGAAGAACATCCAGAAGAACTTGAGTTAAGTATAAACCCCAATTTGTTATGAAAAAAACCTATTGACAGAAGATTTTCAAGCAGTCTCAGCTGCAGTGCAGACTTGTGAGCGTTTATATGCAGACCACAGCTATTTAAAGCTGTATATGTGGGATAGATGAAAGGTTGACTTCAATCAAATGGTATTTTAACCTGTAGTTTCTGGAAACCAGACTATTTGTGTTGGTAAGTTGCTTCTTCTCTACTTAAAACAAAGTGAATTTCTTAAGATAGCTTCTTAGCCCCTCAGTCCTGCAGGAGAGACAAGGGAGGCAATCTCCTGCGTGCAGGTGGACTGAGGACAGCAAGGCTCCTTAGGCTTTGGAAACTTTCAGATAGGATTGGGAAACAGTCACATTTCAAAACCTGGAAAGAGATGGAGAAGGGAAGTATTTTAAACATTGCTCAAAGTTAACTTACGCCTTGGGTTAGATTTTATTCAGTTCTATCTTCAGCAGCATCCAACTTGGGCAATACAAATCTGATGACACCCGTGATGGATTGCACATAGGACCAATTGGAGCTCTACTAGCTTTAAAATTGATAGTTCATAGACCAACAGTGGTGGTGCAGTTTTTCATTAAACAAAATGGAAAAGTGATTTAATAATTCTTTCTGTCTTAAATTGCTTAAAAGAATTTTAGACAGTTAAAAATTGCATGGATTTTAAACCATATGTGTGAGAGTGGAAAAAAATAAGGGTTTTGTTTTTCCTATTTTTAATATGAGCCAGATGAAACAAAAAGATTGTTTCCTTGCAAACTATAGGTCAAGTACCTATGTAGGCTTTGAGATGGCTCTGTAAGTTATCATGTTATCTTTCTTTCTTGACAGTATACCATTATGTGGTGTATCATTTCAGCATTTACTATCTTTCATGTCCTTTTATCTTCACACTAGGATTTCTTTCTAAATTCCAAGCCATGCATTTGATTTCATTATATAACACTGGCTTTCACAAAAAATTGGCTCTTCATATTCCTTGGTTTCATATTTGTCGGCATCAGGCTGAAATAGTAAACCCACTACGTCTATTTTATCTTGTTAAAGATAAAAACAATATGGCAAATGAACTATTTGGGGAGCACTACTTTCAAATTAAAGGAGAGGAAAAAGTATTAAGTGTCACCACTGAGTTGAACTATATTGAAATCTTGAACTGAAGTGATTTTTTAAAAAAACTGAATAAAAAGGTGACCCAAACTGTTACAACTGTCATACAGGACTGTGTTACCTTAAATTATTTATTTAACATCTGGTAAATATTATCCAAGCTATAGTACAGATAAATTGAATAAAAGAATACCAATGCCAGGGGAAAAGAAGAATTGCTTAATACTGTAAGTATATAGAACTGTTCCACAAAGCAGTTCATTCTCTCTCTGCAACGGGAGATGAGAAGCATGGTATTGGGGTAAAATGCATCTGCTTCGTTTCACCCTAAGTATGAAGCTATCAAAGCAGTTTTAGAGATTTAATTTAATCTCAAACACAAATTCTATGAAAACAGTCTGACAGCAACATGAAATTTTACATAACTCCTTTTACCCCTCCCCCTTTATAATGCAGCTTCCCAGATGATTCATTTTATTTTATCCTATGTGTATTGGGGATCAGATTGAATTTTCTTTGAGAAAAGAAAATAATTAAGCCATCTATAAAGCTTTGGCTGGGCATGAACATAACAGCACAGGATAGAGTTACTTGGAGGGGGGAATGAGGTCAAAGAAAAGTACTGCAGGGAAAAAAAAAAAAGAAGCATCAAGTTCTGTGACGTGGGGAGCAAAATAGAAAGAGGATGGAGTCTGAGAAGGGGGAAGGGACCTAGATTCCTTGTCAGTTTGTGGGTTACAAATGGAACAAAAGGCTTATCTTAAATATATGCAGGTTTAGAGATTTTTTTTTTCTGGAAGCTATTGAGAGCTAATTAAATTACGGCTGAGTACTGAGCATCTCTCCAGTGCTTCCATGGTCAGTTTCTGCTGAGCTCTTCTTGGTTACCTGATACTGCTTATGAAATAAAGAAGATTGATTCCTAAATATTTGTTCCTATTCCCTCTTTGTGGATTACATTATACCACTTTTCATTCTTACAGTTTTTGCTTAAGCTGCAGGATATAAGGACCCTATATAGATTGCCAATTATAGCATCCAAGATTAAGAGCCTGCTATCATACCTATGTTGAAGAGGTTAATGAGCAATTCAGACCACCTAGTGTCTGCAGCTGCCAGGTTCTGGCTCCTGCACTCTCAGTGGTGAGGAGGAGTCATGACACCCTTATGTACAGGTATAACTTAAGCACTATGTACTTAAGCACCGTTCTCTTACTGTACTGAGAAACAAAATTTGACACAAAAATAAATGGGCAGATTGTGATTAATGACACTGGTGTGAGGATCAGGCTGTTATCATCTGGAAAAAACTTCCAGTTTCATGTTGGTTTTTAACCCTGGTTCTTACAGGACCAAACTTTAATAATAGCACCCATAGTCTGCTTGTCAGTCCTCCCTCCACCCCTAGCTTCTGGCCCTGCTAGCCAGCCTCCACCTTCTCTGACATGGGCAGAGGGGACTCAAAGTTGTTAACTACCCTGAGTTGAAGGAGGAGGTGTGAATAGACACAAAAGAGAGAGAAACAAAAGTGTGCCCCTCCCAGAGGGACATCTTTCGGCATGGACACAATGGCTTTATTAGACACCAGAGAAGAAACATGGGAGGACCTACAGGAAAACAAGCTCCACAAACTCTGCTGCTCACACAACTACTACTGTGTGTAACAGAAGCCATATTCTGATCCTCGACTCCAGTCAGAGATGTGTACTCAGCTCTTGACTGGGGTTTAGATGTGAAAGAGAGTCTTGCCACAGTTTCTTCCTGACGGTCTTCCTGCTTAATGCATTAGTGGAGCTGCCTGATCACACAGTGATTTGGACACATGGAACTCATGACACCTTCCATCCGCGCTGTGGCCCATATCCCTTCATAAGTGAACAACCATCACAGGTCTGTTTGGACTGGTTAGTGTCTTGGCCTCTATGTACAATGCAGCTTTGTGCTGCATTACATTGTTACATTTACCCCTGGGAAAGGGCATCTTAAACAAGAACCAAACTTCATCCATGTGTAAACTGCAGACAAACTGCAGTAAACTGCAAGGCTACATTTTATGTCCCTAAAGATCCTGCTAGCACAGATTTCCATATCTTCTGATCTACAATTTTTTTTAGAGGCATGGGATATTTTGTCCCCTGCCCTAAACCCAGTGATTGGAACAGTTGCCCAGGGACCTGGTAACCACTCAAGCTAGTGAGGTTTGTTTCAACACCTGAAGCTGTGGATACCAAACTGGATTTCCAGACCCTGCTCTCCTGGGCCCTGCTACCACCAATGGGCAGGCAGTAACCACCCCCCCGTACTGGGCAGCCCCCCAACTTCGGGAGAAGTATCTGGGCACATGAGAAGCATCTGGTGCCTAATCATTACATGATGCACATAGAGGAAAATAGAAGGCTAGAACACGAACCACGAGAAGTTCATCTGGTTAGTTCATGGTCAGTGTAGAAAGTTTAAACCCACTCACAGCTTATGCAAATGGATAATCATAAAGATTAAGTGAAATGCCACTGAAATCTGTAATTCATAGAGCCAAAAGCCTTTCTCTATAGTTGTTCCAAAATAAAGCATTGCTCATAAGAAATAATTTTCTACCATACCTGGATTTTTCTTTCAAACATATTTAGTAGCAAATCTGAATCTGTCAGCACAGTAGTATAATTTAAATAGCACAATTCACAGCTGACAGGGGATTTCCACCGACTTCAGTCGGAAAATATGTCATTTGCTAACTCTTGTTAACAAGCAGTAAGAAATCTGTTGCTTGCCCAGGGTCACATGAACCAGCAAGAGACATTACTGAGGAGAAAGAGAAGAGAGAGGAGTTGACAGCATCAAGCCAGATGCAGAAATAAAGCTTATAAATTTGTGTAAAACTTAGAGGAAAGGCCTGTTAGTAAGTTGCTGACACCCCAGTTTATCTGAACTGACCACTGCAAAGTCTGTATTGCAGGTTCTTATTCCAAATGCTGACAAAGCAAAAAAATTGAAGATCTTGAGATAACTCTCAGGCCCATCTGGCTCTCACTTGAAGTGAAGTCTTCAAAAGGCTCCTAGTAAAACTCACCCTGGGCAAGTTAATGTCTCCTTGAAGGGGAGAGAAAACAGGATGGTATGGCACCTAAAGCATTATACCAACACTCTTATCTGGTGTATTGTACCCTCCATAATCTTGTGCCCTCTTGGAATGGCACATGCTGCCTCTGAAGTTCTCAGATTATCTTTCCATGACCTGGCATCAATGCAACTAGATAATGGGATTCCTTGTTTCCTTATGGTCTCAGTCACAAAATGGTGGCTTGAGAGAAAGTGGATGGCAAGCTCTCTGTAATATCATCTTCCTCCCAATGGATTGCTACTGAACTGAATAAGGAGGATTCTTTCCTTGCAAAAAAATGAATCAAATCTACTCTTCTTTTATGCAGTGTCCTTTACAGGGATAGGATAAAAATTTTGTCTTCTTAAATGCAAAATAACCATCAACAGAAGGCAATTTTCTGGATCAGAGACCTTTAAACCTGCCTTTCTGCTGTATTCGATGTCCAAGGAGCCCTGTCTCTCTGCTCCTTCCTCGGATAATACTTGTACTTACTTCTCTTGCTGACTATTTCTCACTCTTTCCCTCACATGTTCAGATAATTGCAGTTAAAACAGAATGAATTCACCAGTCTCCTCATCAGCCTTTGAGATTTTTTTCAGGGGATTAGGTATGTGTCTTTATCATGCAACCTAACACCCTAAATTTCATTTGAACTATCAGTATACGGGAAAGAACATAGTTGTTCCTTCAGCTAGGTTTGAAAGAAGTGTGCTTCTCATGAATTTTCAGTAAACCTGTAATTGTTTATACATCAAAGTCCTGTTTGATAATAGCTATAAGTATCTTTCAGTATAACACTGTAAATACACTAGCATTTGAAGTTTTTTTTCCAGGGGAATTAGACCAAATTTTTCATAAATATAATAAAAAATTTTCCCTTAAATCCAGAAGTTTGCCATGATTTTTCAGCAATGCTTTTTCAATAGGTGATGCTTAATGTGCCCAAACTTGTGCAACAACATTAATGATGAACAAGAATCTTTAATACCTTCCACAGACCTTTCCATAACTTAACAGATCTAGAAGACCATGTTTTTCACTGATTATCACCACAAGCAGTACCCCATCTTTCACCTTCATTTGTAAATGGGATAGGTCTGTTCTTTTGCTGATGAATACTGAGACTGGAAAGGTCCATTTACTGCAGGGGTCCTCGAACTTTTTAAACAGGGGGCCGGTTCACTGTCCCTCAGACACTGTCGGGGGCCGGGCTATAGTTTGGAAAAAAACAACGGGGGAGTCGCCCACCTCGCTGATGCCGCCACCCCCCTCCCTAGCCCGGCCGCGCAGTCCGGAAAGGGTGGCCAG
>JAVSBS010005733.1:0-10069 GCA_033124195.1 Coracias cyanogaster | reverse complement strand
CTGGCCCAGGCTGCCCAGAGAGGTTGTGGAGTCTCCTTCTCTGGAGAGATCCCAAACCTGCCTGGACACGATCCTGGTCCCCCTGCTCTGGGTGAGCTGCTGGAGCAGGGGGTTGGATGAGATGATCTCCAGAGGTCCCTGCCAACCCCACCATGCTGGCGTTCTGTGAAGAGTCTGCACTGTCAGAGGAAGGGGCAGCTCAGGGGGCTGTAGGACCAGGAGACAGAGGAAAAAGAAACCTGAGCATCCTTCCCAGCCCCAGAAGTGTTAGACTTCTGGTGTTATTTTCCTGTAAAGAACAACTCTCTGTACTAATGGAGATGCAATCTGGTGGCTCTGATGATGTGCCTCTAATGGATGGGCTGTCATTCCTCCAGGACAAATTGTCTGGCTGCAGGTATCCGGGAGTGGCCTGTCGCCTGGAGCAGTGAGCTTGGCTAGATGTTGGGAAGGGCTGGAGGAATCTCGGGATGTGGCTGCTTTCTAGGCTGTGGTGATTTCAACGTACATGTTGAGCACCTTTCTTTGAGCAGAAAAAAGCAGGGGATAGCTGCTGGTGAGCAATTTCTGCCACTAGCACAGGGTAACATGAGTCCCTGGCACCTCTACAAGTTCCAGAGCATCAAATGTCTCTCTGAAAGGCCCTTCTGTTGCCTTCTGATGGCTCCTGATGAGGCTCCTCTTTCCTTCTTGGTGTTCCTGGACAAGCAGAGTCTTTATCTTGCATATTTGGCTGGATAAAGCCCCCAGAGAGGTACCAGCCTGCCCTGGAGTGTTTGCGAGGGGAGGATTGGAGCTGCCTGTACAGAAATACCCACACCAGGATGGCTGCTGTAGCTGGAAAGGCAAATGAGCCCAGGAAATGCATGTAAATGCATTAGCCCACAGCAAAGCGCTGGGCAGGGAGGGCAGCTGCGTTAGCAACCATCCAGGCTCTGCAAACCCATCCAGGGTGGGCAAGCCAGCCTGACTCAGCATCACAAGGCGACGGGAGCAAGAAACCTGCTCCGAAGGGAACAATGTAGGGAGGGCTGGAAAAGCTAGAGCGTGCCAACGCGGGAAGGTGCAGCCGCCTCGGCTCGCCCAGCCCTGCTGCTGCGGAAAAGGCCATTTCTGGCTGATATTTGGCTTTGCGGAGTGGGAACCTGAGGAGCTGCTTTATGAATGGCCCCTCTGTGCTGGGCCCTCCAGGGCCCCTCCGCAGGGTGGATGCTCTGGCTCGGGCTGGGCGCTCCCAGTACAGGGTAGGGGTGGCAATCACTGTGTAAAGTGCATTTCCCCCCCTGCTTTCTCACAGCTGAGCTGAGCGCCACAGAGTGCCGGAGAGTACGGGAGTGTTTGATGCAGAAAGGTGCTGCAGGGAGGGGAAGGAGCAGGGAATATTTGCCTGAGCAGGTGGCCAAGCCTGGAAATGCAAAACAATCCATACCAGGGTAAAAAAAAAAACCCAACCTATACCCTATATTTAATAAATTCTTTTCTTTTTATAGCATGGCTCTTGAAATCGGTCTTTGACTAGAGAAGGAAGGTATCGTGAGCGGGGAAGGGCAGTGCTGCCGTGCACTGGGAGGAGGAGCTGGGGCAGGTGAGTCAGTGGAAAATACCATCGGCTCCTGAGGGATTGCTGGTCAGGAGAGACACCGGGAAAAAGGGGTTTCCACCCCGCATCCCGAGCATCGGTGCCCCCGAGACAGGGCTGTGGCGCTGATTCACGCAAGGGGATGTCGTGGGCTGTGTTGGGTTTTGCCTCCCAAGGGCTTGCAGGGCTTAAGGGACACGGAAAACCGCAGTGGCTGGCTCAGCAAGTGTAGCAACGCTGCTTTTTTACTCATGGTTGGGAAAAAACCCACCCTGAGTGTCACCTCCAACAGAATTTGTGTCCTTAGTGGTGTTTAGTGTTACGGCTGGGTGTGAGAAGGGGCTGGAAAAACACATCCCGGGACAGCAGAGAGGTGACACTGGACACGACATTAATCGTGATGGGTGCTCCCAATTCTCTAATTATTGTGCGTATAGCACATGGAAAGATGGTTTAGTCACATCATAGAAATACTCGGAAAGCTGCAGAGGTTCCCTGCTCCCACAGCCTGGAGCAGCCCAGGACCCCACGCAGGCTGTTCATTGCTCGTTTGCAATGTCCTAGCGAAGGGGACGGCGGGTCAGTCCCTGCGGCTCAGCCTGGAAACCACGGGACTGTCTGGCTACGAGGCCAAGGCACGCAGCCAGCAGCCAGGGTGAGAGCCGTACCCGGAACGGCTCTTCCCGGTGAGCCGGTAGCAAACTGGGAGTGTTTGTAGAGGGCAGCAGCCTGATAAAAGCACTTTCCAGTCTTCTTATGAACAAGCTTCCTGGGCAAATTGGCTTTGCCCTGATGCAGTAAGCCCTGAGTGGTTGTGGTTCCTCAAAAATGGGGCTTCTGCGATCAGTGTGGGGAACTGCTGGTTTGAAGAAAGGCTCCGCTTGTTGGTACGAGCTCCTTTCATAGCACAGACCCCTCACAAGCCGGTTTTATAAATAGAAATGGGGGCTCGGAGCTCTGTGTAGCCCCTGCTTGGAGAGGGTGCCACAACCTGCAGCCCCAGCAGCGACCTGCATCTGGGAGGAGGTGTGGGAAAACAGAGCTTTTATATCCTGCACAAGGGATTGCAGGAATTGCAGGAGCAGCCCGTGGGGTGCGGGGATCCCCTTGGAGCGAGCAGGATGGAGCCCGTCCCCTTCACGCCTGCGTGCACGACTCGTTCCCACGTTCCTGGGAAAAGGAACCAATTTTGCTTGGTTGCCACCACAGCTCATCCCTTTCCCCAGTCTGGCTGAGCTTGTTGTTGCTGGAGGCGCAGACCTTCTGCAGAAGGGGAACCAAAATCAGCCTGTGCAGCTCCTCCCCAGCTTTCTGAAAACTTTTAGAAAGTACTGACAGAAACCACAGGACGGAGGAGAGGGTGTCGGTGTGGGTCAGGATCAGCCTGAGCTGATCTCCAGTTGCACCAGGGGAGGCTGAGATTGGATATCAGGAAAAATCTCTTTACTGCAAGAGTGGTCAAGCCCTGGAACAGGCTGCGTGGGGAAGCAGTGGAGTCTCCATCCCTGGGGATGTTCAAAAAACGTGTAGATGCGGCACTTTGGGACATGGTCTGGTGGCCGTGGTAGCGTTGGGCTGAGGGTTGGACTTGCTGATCTTGGAGGTCTTGTCCAACTGTAATTATTCTGTGGTTCTATGAGGGGAGGAGCTGCCTGCACCCTGCCCGCACCCCTGCCCGCCCGCCCTGGGCTCTCCCGCTGCTCCCGCCGCCCTCCAGAGCCCCGGGCCCCGCGGCAGCTCCGGCCCCGATCCGGGAGCGCTGCCCCGGTGCCGGGCCCGGCAAGCACCGCCCCGGGAGGGCCGGGCCGGGCCGGGCGGGCGGAGCGCAGCGGGAAGGACCCGCCGCCGCTGCCGGAGGTACGTGGGGCCGGGCCGGGGAAGCCGGGACCCCCTGCCCCGGAGAGGGGCCGGGCCGGGGCCCGCTGCGGAGCCGGGCGGGGTGGGCTCGGTGACGCCGGGACAGAGACCGGTAACGGGGGCGGGAGCCGGCACCGGCTCGGGCTGGGCTCGGTCCCGGGGGCCGAGGACGGGGCTGGGCCCGGCTTAGACTTAGGGCAAGGCGCGGGGTCGGGCTGGCCTCGGAGCCAAGGCCCGGGTAGAGGCGGGCCGGGGCCCGCTGCGGGTCAGGCCTGCCGCGCTCCCCCGCCGGAGCCCAGCCGCGGGGCAGGGAGCAGCTGGAGCTGCCCTGGGGAACCCCCCGTGGGGAGGCTGCGGGGGACACGTCCCCAGAGCGGGCTGGGGGGGCAGCACCATCAGGAGGGCCACCCGCTGGTGACACCTGGGCTTGGGACACCTGCGGACATCTGGGTGGCCTTCATGAGAAGAGCAGCGGCTCTTCTGGGAAGGACCAGCTGCGGCGGTGTTGGACGGAGGGGAGGACACCGAGGGAGCCCCCACCGAGCCCCCCAGCGCCTTTGCGGCCGGTGCCCATGGACAGCAGCGTGGCGGGGATCACGAGCGTGTTGCTGGAGGACATCAGTGCCCGGGAAGGTGCGAAGGCCGGTGCGTGCGTGAGTCAGTTTGGAAAGCAAACAAAGGCGAAGGAGAAGGAAACCTGTGCCGGGCAGGTGCGTGCCGGCTGGTTTATGGACCCAGCGCTGGCCGGTGGGGTTTCGGTCCATCCTGCCGTGCCATTGCTGCAGAAGAAAGAGTGGCCTGGAGTTTTGAAGGGCTCCGGCAAATCTGCAAACATCTCCCGAGTGTTGGCTGAGGAAGAAACGCCGCCGTGCCGGCGAGGCAGCCGCCCGCAGCGTGTGCTGTTTGCCACCCCGGGCGTGTGCCAGCTCGGCGCGCAGCCTCCTGCGCCGCGGCTCTGGGATACGGCCCGTGATGGGCACAGCTATCTCTGTGTGATTAATTCCTGCGTTGTCTTGAGGGGCGAGGGAGGAACCGCCCTGTCCTTGGGTTGGAAGGCAAGGTTGGGTAGGAAGCCCCATCAGGTGGGTGTTTTTCGGGGGCTGTGAGTTTTGGTAGGCCAGGGCTGGTGGCTGGGAGAGGAGGAAGCTGGCCCCCTGCCCCGACTAAGCCTCTGTCACAGCCCCTCGCTGGGCTTTGAGCTCTGGGACTCCTAACTGCTGAGTGGTGGGTTTGTTGGGTTTCTTGCCGGGTGGCTTTTTCCTTCCGAGCCAGCTCTGCCTGTTTGCGTGCATCAGGTGCAATCCCAGCGTGTCTTCCTCACATCAACTTAAAAATGGGCTGTCTTGGCAGTCACAGTATGCCCAGCACCGGTGAGAAGAAGTAGGTTGAGATGCCTTGCTGCTGCAGAGGTTGTGTGTGAGGAAGCCCCGTGTCAAGGGTCACCCATGCCCTGCTGAAGCTCCCGTGGTCCAGGGGAGCAGTGGCTGCCATGTCCCAAAGCAGTTGTCTGCAAAGACGTTGGTATTTGGGTTTTGGAGGTGATGTGGTGGGATGAGGTGTGTGTCTGGGGACGTGTGGCCATGTGAGCAGAACTCAGCCGTTTCTGTGTGGGACCAGCTGTCCTCGGCTTTGTTTGGTGGAGCCTGGGTGGGACGAAGCTGCACCAGGACAAGTGGTCCTGGCTTTCAGCTAATGTCCGGCTGCTGATGGGCTTTCAGGCTCCTTAAAGCTCCTCTAGCCCAGGCCTCAGCTGCTGCTCAGTGGGGTGATGCGGCAATGCACCCCTCTGTGATGCAGCTGAGCATCCTGCAGCCATCCAAGGCCCTGGATGTCTCGGTGTGCCGGCCAGAATGGGAAACCTCCCACATGGCAATGAGGGGCGCATGCGTGTGGGGCTGGTGAACCCAGCCCTCAGCTGAAGTGACTCGGAAGTACGTGAGATGCCTTTGATTTTATCTGTGGTAATTACACGGGTCAGAAAATCCTTGGGAAGGGATGTGCCTGGGGAAGGAGGAATGTTGGGCGGTTGGTGCCCTGAAGGTAACTGAACATTGGTGATGCTTGCCATAACTCAGCATCACGCGGTGCTGTAAGGTGGAGATCCCAGGAGACCAAGGCCAGGCTGGAGCCTCCAGCAGCCCAGGTACGTCTGTCTCCTGAATGCTGCTCAGTGCATTTCTTGCTATTGATTAGGCAGAAACTGGTGTTGAGGCTGGGCCGGAGGAGTTGACCGTCCTGCGTGAGCTGTGCAGGTAGCGTGCAGCAACGCAACCCCCCAGCAAACCTCGATTCCCATCGGAATACCCATGCTCGCCCTGCTGAACACTGCTGCTCTGTGCCTGGCTGCCCAGCTCCATCCCCACCCTCACCTCGTCCATCTCTCCCTTTCGGTCCCCTTGGCTCCACTCCACCATCTGCAGCAGGTTTTGGTGGTGGGTCTTGCTCGTTGGAGGATGTTTGAAAAGCGTGGGGAGAGGCGATGCTGCGTTGGGCCACAGCGGGGTGAAGGATGTTGCTGAAAATCCAGGCTGAGGATGAGGAAGGCAGCGCTGGTGAGGCCGATGGCAGTGTGGCGAGCCGAGTTAGGGGCTTGTAGCGAGGGGAGATAAAGCTCCAGGAGGGCTGGGAAGTGCTCCAAGGCAGTGGGAATGCCGGATTTGGCTTCGGCAGACATCAGAAGGGCAGACGGATAATGTCTCCAGCGCTGAAAGGCTCCGGAGGAGAGCGTGTTATCTGGCACAGAGACGGGGTGAGGTCACAGACCATGGGAAGGCTGCTGGGAGGAATGGCTTTATCTCCAATAGGAAACAGCAGATTAGGAAAACGGGAAAAAAAAACCACAACCCACCAAACACAAAGGTGCAAAGCAGAGTCAAAAGGAAAATGGGAAGGAGACGAAGTCACAGCGCTGGGATTTTCCCAGGCCTTCAAAAGCACAGGGTAGGCTGGTGGGTCAACTCTCTTTGCTGGCCCAAGGAGAGGCCCCAGACCCCCCATCTCTGGTTTAGTAGAGCCTGGTTTAGATGTTAGGCTGGCACCAGCTACACGTGTAAGCCGGGCTCGGGAAGAGCCACGGATGCCGCTCACACGGCAGGCCGGGACGTGGCGAGGGCTGCTCTGGGCTCATGCCAGCACGGTCTCAGTGGCTGCAGCAGCATTATCCCCAGGAATAAACGGCAGCGTCCTTAAATATAAATTTAAAAGGACTCTCTGTCCGAGTCCATTACTGGATTGCAGCGAGCACTGCTCTGATGGCCCTAATGAAATTACGGGGAGAAAAAGGGTCTGGAAGGCAGTATCCCATAGCTCGATGGTGAGGTTCAAGCTGCTGGCTGGCTGCCACACAGGAATGGTCAAGGCTCAGGGGATACCGTGGCTTGTGTGATCTCTGCTGCTTCTTAAACCAGTGGCGACTCGATCGCCCGCCCATGTCTGGACTTAGGAAGGACACAGTGGTGGTGGCAGATGCCTTCAGCTGGAGAAGGGCCGGGCGCTGTGTTGTGCAGATGGGGTGTTTCGGGAGCTCCGTCACTGTTTTTCTGCGGCTTTCAGCGTGGCTGGGGTGGCTGCAGCAGTGGCATCCCGAGCCCTGGAGTGGGCCGGGAAGCTTTTGCTTTCCCAGGACGCCCTTGTTTTGCAGGAAGCCACAGCGCCAGGGGCCCTGGGCTTCCCTCTGGGGTGCACTGGTGCCGGACTGGGGTTGGGAGAACCCCTCGTGCAGGGTTTTAAGCAAACGCTGCTGCTTGCCTGGCGCTGCCTGCAAGAGTGCAGCTGAGGAGGAGTTGTTAAAAATCAAAAGAAAGCAAAAAAAAAAGATGGGGAAGCAGCTCTTAAAATGTCTGTAGGGACTGCCAGGAGCGATGAACGTGGGTGCGTTCCTGTGCGCTCTTGGCATGAAGCATAAGCAGCAAAATGTGGGAAAACCCTGACAGCCTGTACGGGGCTGTCCCTCCTCTGTGCTGGGTGAGGTGCTCGAAAATGGGCTGGGGGAGGTTGTCCAAACGAGCAGGAATTGGCCAGATCTGCACCAATGCTGCTCGTCCCAGCTCTGGGTTTTTTTTAATCCCTGTATCTCCTGAGCTTCATCTGGCCAGAAACATCCTTGCTATAATGTGGGCAGCAAGAAGAGCCAAAAAACAGTAGAAGACATTCCCTGAACCCTGACCTGTTGATTTTCTGACTCCACTTGGAGTTCTGAGTTGCTGGTGGGTTGAGCTCTCGTGTATCGAGGGCTCCGCACAAGGTTACTGCAGCAGTGAGCTCGGGAGGATGTGCTGTGGCCAACAATTAGCAGGGCAGGTGGTTAATGAGAAGGATGGCTGGGCTTAGGCATGAAGACAAGGTAGCACCTTGTGTGCTGCTGTGGAGGAGCTAATGTGGGGCTTGCTCTCCCCAGGAGCTGAGGCCGGGCAGAAGGGCTGGGGCCAAACTCCTTGGGACTTCCAGCCCCACCTCCAGAAGGTATGAAGCTCTCTGGGAATGCCTGCACACCAGCAACTGATCTCTGGTGTTGACAATTGCTGTTGAAAGGAGCTGGAGGACCTCCTAGGTGTAAGTTGGGAAGGGGTGGGTGCTAAACGGCTGCTGGCCCTGGGAGCAGCTTGGGGAAGAGGGTGAGCTGGGACTCCGGTCTTGTGGTGTAAGCTAACATCTGTAAGCGGTGGGTTCCAGGCTCTTTGGATGTTTGGAGAGTAGATTTATTTTCCCTAAAAATTTTCCAGGAAATCAGTCTCATGTTTTACAACTGGGGCTGGAGTTGCACACTGGCTTTCAGAGGGAGGCTCCAAAGGGTTGTATCTCACCGTGGCATCATGCTTCGAGCCATGCATCATGCTCCAACTCCTCCATGGAGGAGCGAGGAAGCCCTGGAGCTCAAAGCGAGCAAGCTCTTCCTGTGCCCTGTGACTGCATCAGGGTTTGACCTGTTCCCCGAACTGCAGACTCATCTCTTGTGATCCCATGACAAAGGTGTTGCTGCTGGAACATGAGCGGGAAGGTGATGTCACGGGAGGGGAAAACTCCAAAGGTTGCGGAGGGCAGAGGAGCGTGGGTGCTGCCGTGGGCAGCGATGGGTTTCGTGCTTCCTCGTGAGTCACCTGGGGCTGGTGTTTCACCAGGAGCACTGAGATGTGGGGCATGGTCCAGGGCTGGCTCTGTCAGAGGCTGTGTCCCTGTGCTGGGATGGTTTTTGCAGGGGGCTGTTGTCTCCCATGGAGGGGAAGGTGCTTTCTGCTGTCACCCCACCTGCGTGCCTGTGCCAAAAGCCTGAGGTGCATCCAGGCGCTGGCACGTGGTGCTCAAGAAGGGGCTTATCCCGAGCCCTCCCAGTTGAAATGTCCCTAAAGAAGTCACAAAGCGTCCCTTGGCTCTGGCAGCCTGCAGGGAGCTGGTGAGGGGTGCAGGAAGCCTGGGTGAGCGCTGAGGAGGTGCAGGTGCCCCCGGCTTTGCAGCCACGCTGGTGGAGTTTAATGATTCGGAGATCCTGGTGTAAATCATTGCCAGCACAGCGCAGGGCCACGGGCATGCGTGGGATGGGGACAAAGGTGGGTCTGGCAGCAGGGAAGACCCTGTGTTGCACGACAGGGGCTGGTGTGCTTGGCCACCACTTGCCTGCCTGGTTGGAGGGGTGAGGTTGCCAACGGGAGCTCACCTGACAAGGTGTAAGGGCCGTGTGTAAGGGCTGGGTCCTTGGGGCTTTGCGCAGCAGGAGAGCGCAGTGGAGCAGTTATGGTAAAGAGGGAGGAAAAAATCCCTCGGGGATTATTAAACTTGTGCCACCACAGAGCTGGGAATTCCTCTGTGGCTGGATCCAGGAGCGCGGCGCTGGATGTGGTCTGCTCGGGACAGCTGCAGCAGAGGCCACCTTGGAGACACCAGCCATAGTGAGTTTTTTGGGGTGAGTCAGGGGTTGGTTTGGGGCTCCTCAAGCCCTCAAGTCATGGCACCTTTGGCCGTGCTGATCGGTGTCCATCTCGGCAGGGCCACCCCTCCTGCTCCAGACAGCACCCAGGGATGCTGGACCCGAGACAGAGACAGCAGCAGCTCCCCGCTCTGCCCACTGACGTCAGGGCACCAGGGTTGTGGCTGAAGCATTGATAGGAGCACGCTCTGGAAAGCCAAAAAAAGAGCTAATTCAACAGAGAGACAGACTCATGAGTCCAATCTCCTGCTTTAATCTGATTGCCCAGGCTGCAGGGCAGCGCAGCAAGGGATCTGCGTACAACTTTGAGGCACAGGGATCATGTAGCAGCTTAAATCCAGCCCGCTTCCAGGAGTGAGGTGCCAGAGAGATCGGGAACAGACAGGGAGGTTTAGACCCCACAGGTCAATGTTACCAGACCTGTGTGTTTTCTGTGCCCACCACATGTACAGTGCAATTTTTCTGCCCCGAAGCCATCACAGCAATTTGCAAGTGAGATCTTAACTGGCGGATGTCCATTTGTGAAATGGATGGGAGCTCATTTGGATAAATAGGCAAGGGAAATAGCCAACAGCCACCCATCTAGCAAAGTTTGGAAGACCCAAACTGAGAAGCAGAGGTGCTGATGCTGAGGGTACTGGAGCATCTCTGTGCCCAGGAAAGGCTGAGAGCCCTGGGGCTGCTGAGCTGGAGAAGAGAAGCCTCAGAGGGGA
>JAVSBS010005732.1:78651-104214 GCA_033124195.1 Coracias cyanogaster | reverse complement strand
AGGGGGAGCAGAGAGATGAGAATTTGCTGCTTGCCAACATCAGCTCTGAGAGGAATTTAACCAAAATGAAGAAGGACTGGCACTGGCAGATGTCAGCTTTGCAATGGAGAAAGTAGAGTTAATTAGACAGAGCCAGCCTTGCAAAAATTGCATCTGTGCTGTCATGTACAGCAAATAACCCAAAAGAGTGGTTTGTTTCCGTAATAGTGCCTTACAGAGCCAAATAACGCTTCTCCAAACATTTGGCTAACAGCCATGAAGTTGTCTTTAAACAGATGCTGTCAACATAAAAATCATTATATATATTAATTTGGAGATATATATCTGTATTAACATTTCCAACTTATATTACTTGAAAAAAAACCTTTTTGCCTTTTTTTTTTTAAGAATCACTGAGTCTTTGCCATCTCTGTGGTCTGTTTGCCTCACTCAATTTTGTTTCCAAAATTTGACTAGTCAGTTCCCCTTCAGTCCATGCCTTTTTAATGACAGCACCAGTAAAAGGAAAAAGGACAATTCTGTTGCCATTGAATCTAATGTGGGTCCAGAAGTATGTCTGGGGGCATTTTCCCTAACCTGCACATTTTCAGCTTTCCATGCATTAGGAGGATTTTTCAGTTGAATCACTACAGTGCTCTTTTTCTGTTTTAGCACCTGGTTAAGTGACCATTACCATGTCTCTTTGATGTATTTTATTCCAAATTACTGGGTAGTCATTGCATAGTTCACAGTATCATTTTGTCTAGAATATAAATGAGCAGTTGCGTGGGACTATCTTATTGTTTTTTTTACCCTCTGATAAATTAAATTCCTCAATTGGCCTTAATTTGGTTCTTGCCTCACAAATTTATAGTCTAAAAGAAGATAAACCAGAAAAAAATAAGCAAGTAGAAACTCTGTTAACTGTTCCTGAAATGTTTGAAGGCAGTTCTTGGCCTTGTCTCAGGAAGGAGCACACTCAGGCCAGTCTCCATACAAAGGGATGTTTTTTGCTATCGGGTACACCTGCCCACTGCCTGGTGCAGGCTGCATCTACCAACCCTTTACGTTTGCTTGTCTTAAGACAAGAAGAGGCACTAGAAACCTTTCTTGCTTCTTTTCCAGGCTGACAGCAGGCTGTGTTCTACCTCTGATATTACCATGAAAGGTAAAATGTGTCAATGTATCTAGTCAGCACAGAGCCGAACTGGTATTTTGTTTCCTGGACTCTGCCAGGGATTCATTCTGCACCACCCGCAGCAGGAGCTCCTTATCCCCGAATTTCATAGGGAACGCGTACCTGCAAGTGAATGGCCCAGCAGCCTGGAGGGTTAATGAACGTGTGCAAAATGTTGCGAGATCTGTGGATGTGAAGTGCCATTTGGCTACAGCTCCATGGGCTTCAGTCCTTGGCTCTGATTCCCTTTACTGTGTTTGCTGACTCCCTTTCTTCAGCTTGCACGTTTCTGCACTGTATGGTGGAGCTCAGGAGCTGAAGTTAGTGCTGGCTTGAGCTGGTCCATGACCAGTTACCTGGTCTTATCCCTGTGATGTGCAGCCCAAAGTTAGATGTCCTCTTCCTGAGCAAGGGGTTCAGGAACTTCCCTTTGAGACTGTGACTTGGCTAGGTCTGGCTCCAGGGACTGCTCACGTGTCACTAGTTTGGGGAAAACTCTGTTGTTCTCCATCACATGAAGCTGTCTATTGTGTCAGCTTGAACTCTTTCTGTTGGTCACAGTAATCCCTCCTTGTTCTCTATCTGCGTTATTTTCTTTTGCTGTAAGAAAGACTGATATGTTGAGCATTTCCTGTGCTCTTACACTCAGGTTAACTCGTGACAGTGAGCTTTACTGACAGATCCCTGCTGGGGCAGAAGCTCTGATGATCTGAGGTGGGGGTGACACTGTGCTCCCAAGATCCTTGGGTGCAGCATGGTTAGTGTTTTGGAGGCCTGGAATTTTCTTCAACACCAGTGGATGAAGTGGGGTCTTATTGGGAGTTCAGAGTGGAACCCCATCCTGGCTTTCTTCCCATGGAGACGGAAAAGGGATGTTGTGTACCAGACACTCCCTGCTCCCAGCACAGGCATATCTGCAGAAGACAAGACCTGTCTCAGTGTACCTCCCCTGAGACGTGTGACTGTGACCCCGGTTTTCATCTATCACAAAAACAAATGAAATATTTTTATTTCTTTTTCTCAGCTCTGTTGATTAAAGAATCACTACATTTAAATTTAAAAGTACTTTCATATCTTGGAAGAAACTATCTTGAGTGTATCTTCTTACTGAACTGGTAAGTTTAAGGCAAAAGCTACCAGGTAAAGGATATTTTTTTTAAAAGCAAGCAAAAAACAACAACAACAACAAAGAGAGCAAGACAGAGCTTTGAGCCATTCAGCACAATCACAAGCAATGTTATTTTTGGCATCAATTCAGGTAATTGTTATGACATGTTAGTGACTTACAGTGAAGAACTCCAGGTCTGAGAGCGAGGGTGATTAGATAAGTGTATGTTTATGATGGGAACAGACCTTGTTAACAGCGTATGGCATCTGTGTTCCTCTTAGATCACTGGTTTACAATCAGAAACTCTCCAGCAGGAAACACAGCTGCAGTTTTTCAGTATGCACCTGACAACACTTAGTTTCAATAACTCTTTTTCTGCCTCTGCTGCAGCCTGTGTGCTTGCTTTTGGGCATCTCACTTGATCTCTCAGTGCTCCCCTTCCTATAAAGCAGGGATCTCCGTCCTCTTTAGTTATCCTCTGGGAAGGGTCGGGGGAGGTTCAAGTGGATTCACCAGCGTGAAACAGCAAAAAGTATGTGCAAATAGCTGCCTTATGTCTAACTGCAATTCCCAGCAAAGATTTCTCACAGAAAGGCAGCAAAGCCCAGGTATGGAATAATCAAGAAGGGTCTGGGATCTGCAGCACTGGAAGTGTTTGTCTGGATGGGGTTTACCTCCTAGGATTCCTCCCGGTCCTTGTTTAATCTTGGATTCTGTGAAACCAAGACAAATAGTGATAAACACAATGATGCTATGCCCTCAGGTTCTCTTACCATGAAACAGTTCATAAATGGATTGCCTTGAAATACTGGATTTTCTTCTTGTAAACTGAACTTCTCAAAGGGTAGATTTTTATGCTTATTTGAGGCTCTTCCTTTCAATCACTGGGAATGGCCACAGATTTACAAGATGTACTGCTACAAAACTCTTCACAGCTTGATATTATTTGTATCCTGGATTTTGGGTAATATCTACCTTAGATAACAGCAATACTGGGAGTCAGTGAAATGCAAACAGTGATTTTAGCCACTGAGGAAGAAAATATTAATGAATAGTCCATGAACTCCCAAAGCTTTGGTTCAAGTTTTGGATAACAGTTCAGCTCCATCCTCTTTCTAATTGAATGTGCCCCCACCCTGACTGTGATATAAAAATCTGATAGCCTCAGTGTAGAATTTTTGGTAGACTAAATTCATTATTGCTGTAGTATCTAATTGATCCAGAAAATAATTAATTGGCCCCATCACTGGGTGGAGACAACACAAGAAGGCTGTAACTCAGCAAGACCAAAGTCTTGCACTATCCATTGTCACGTTAGTTCTGGCCACTGGCACTCTTGTTCTTACTGTATTTTTTACAGTGATTAGATTTTTTGTGTAAGGCTTTTTGAGGTAGTTTACAGTTTCTGATTTGCAGTCAGAACTTGTTGGAGTACGTGTTAATTTCAGATTTTCTGCACCAGAACTTCTATCCAAAGACACTCAACTACCTTTCTGTCTTGGTATTACATTACAAAGTCATGTCTATCTTGATGCAAACTCTAGTAATGTGAATAAGAAGGGATGACATGT
The DNA here is from genome assembly GCA_033124195.1 of Coracias cyanogaster. Taxonomy (NCBI): domain Eukaryota; kingdom Metazoa; phylum Chordata; class Aves; order Coraciiformes; family Coraciidae; genus Coracias; species Coracias cyanogaster. The sequence goes on along the minus strand of JAVSBS010005732.1, from coordinate 100,379 downwards.
TTGGAGGATGGGTAATATCATCTTCATACCAATAAATTAGGAGCTTTTTGTTTCATACGTAATAACATGGAGCTGCATGAACTTAGCCTATTCTTTTTTATTGTCTTCAGATATTTTTTTGTAGTACCTTTGTAATGCAGGAAAATCTAATCTGATACTTTGTCAATATTAATAAAATGCATGAAGAATTAAGAGAGTTTACCTGTAAGTAATTATCCTTATTTTATTTTAAAACTGAGGAATGTGATTCCTTGTTAAACAGCCTTTTTTGATTGTTGCTAAATTCCAGGGATTAGGGCTGGCACTGCAGGACCAAAGGGAAAAATGAGAAGTGTTCTTAAGGAAGAGTCTGAATCCTTGGTTTCCCATGGTAGGTATCAGAGGAAGGTCCACAATACTAGCCAGGAGGGTTTGTTTCATCACAGAGTTTCAATAAGCATAAAAAACATTTTTATTTGGGTAAAAAATAATTTTATATATAAGCAAAATAGTTCTGGAATATCATATGGTAAAAGAAAAAACAGATACCAACATTGGAAAACACACTAGATCTTACGTGAGTTTGTGTAATCTCCCATATGAACACAGAGGCTGCAAGACTCTGGTCTTCCACCAAGAGTGGTGTCCCTTGAGTCTGAGTCATGAAGAGTGCAGTCAGAGAGGTTATCAAACCACTGTCTTTGATCCTTTTTTGACTGCATCTAGAGGTGATTCCTTCACTCCCTTGGCTCAATCATGGTCTTGACTGGAACCTAGAGGCAAAGCTCATCAAAGTTAATGAAGTTCTTTCTCTTGACTTTAACTATCTTTGAATCAAGCCTGCTAAGATGCTAGGATGAGGTCTCTACCACACAATCCACAGCAGTAAATAAATACACCTATTAAAAAAAGCACAAAAGCTTGATTAAATTGTGAAATACAATCAGTATTTCCAGTTGTTTACTTGTGTAACTGTCAGTGCTTTTCTTGCTCCTTTAAGCTTTGGTACAATCAGTTCCCTGCATGTTATCCAACAGATTCTAGGAAGGATTTTAGGGATTATAGGAAGTTCTGACAGTCACGTCTGCATGAATTAGGATTTATTCTGCAATTCAGGAACATCATTATAGTATTTGCTTCAATATTTCAAAAGTATGTCTGTTCATCCTCAGCAATTCTGCAGGGATATGCACTGTTTTCACTGTGTTTTTCAAGTTGCTGTGGTAACAAGGAGATATTCCACTTATTATTTTCCACGTGCCAGATCTGTGCCCTAGCTATTGGCCAGATTCTATGGGGTATTTAATACGACCTGAAAGTGTCAGAATGCCATCAACTCACATGTAAACCAGAAGTTACAGAGGGCATTTAGTCAACATTACTATGGTGAAAATGGTTGTATGCCTAGTGATAGCCATGGAAGAATACAAATTTGATGTGCTTCTTTAGCTGCAGATACCTGCCAAGTGATGCGTCAGGCAGACCAAGAACAAGACATGGTAAAAATTACGTGGAATTGTCTTCTGGAACAAGAGAAACAGAGGGAAATCAGCTTCCACCTTTAAGATCTAGAGGCTCTTTGTTTTTCCAGACTGTCCACCACAATTTGTAGCTGGATTTCTTGGGCAGAATACCTGAAAGGGTAAGTGTCAACTAGGCAGGTGTTGCATTGTGTTGTGTAGGATCTCTGCAGTTAGAGCACACTTGAGACCCAGAGGTAGACTTCTCTGAGTGTTGTCTTTCACTATGTGACCACTTGGTTACATGCAGTAGCTGCTCTGGGCGTGCAATGCAATGTGGAATAGGTACTTGTCAAAGTCTCTCTGTTCTCTTGCGTTGTTGTCGAACTGAAGTTGCTTATCCCCTTTCTGTAGAGCTAGTGTTCCCGTGCTTTTATTGTCACAGGTCACTTCTCAGCAATGTAGGGTTCACTACCTGAAACTGTGTGGCAGAGCTTCCTGGGATTAAATTATGTCATGCCCAGGCACTCAGACAACTATGTCGAAAGAGCCTTATTCTGTAGAAACTTATACTTATTGCACTCTGTCCTGTTGAGCCACTCACTGCATACTGCTCAGGGTAACGGTTTCTTGCAAGACCCATCAGCTTTGCATATGGTCAAAGCAAGACCGAGTTTTCAACTAAAGCATGTTCTGCTGTTACCTGCAGAATGTTGTTTTGTCAGTATTGCTGCCCCTGCCCGGAAAAGGCTGGGGACTGACTCAGACCACACTTTGCTCCACCCATTTGCTGAGCTGGAGCAAACTGGAGAGCGGTATGGAGGGATGCTGGAACTGGCAGCTGCTGGGATTGGTACCATCAGCCTTTTTACTGCCTGCAAGATCTGTGAAAACTTCCAGGTTCAGATTTCTGGAAGATTCAACAGTGATGGATTTTTTTAGATTAAGAAAACTTTGTCTAAAATTCACCTTTGACCGGGTAATTGACTCATAAGAAGGGCAGGCACACTCTGTGGAGTACGTCTGGATTTCACTGAGAGCTCTTAGGTGATAAGTTCCTGCAAACGCTCAGGAATATACATAAATATTGAGGTGTAGCGTACTCTAAATGGTATGCACCAGACAATCCATGGCACCAGACATTCATGACCTCACATAACTTTGTGTTGTGATGAAAGCATCTGATTTCTAACTGATATAAATTACAAGCCTCTTAGTGCTTGACATAGAGCTCAGACTCACAATATCCTGCTCAGATGTGCATATGCTATGGAATGAGTATTATGAACCTAAATGGCACCAGAAATCTCAGGCTTGCTTTCTTCCCGTTGATTACTTACCTGTGCATAACTGCTTTATGGTGCAAGGTGGAATAATGATTCTCAGTTATGTGAAGCTCTTCTATATTTCCCTTTGAAGAGACTGCACAAGTACTTTGATCCAATGGAAAGTTCTGTGACAGGGAAGTTTTGCCTTGCATAGGAATTGCCAGACTGAGGTCCCATCTAGTCGTGTACACCAGGGCCTGCAATATCTTCACTTCAGAAGTCCAAGAAACCCTGCAACGAACAACCATGGAATTAGCTATGCATAGCTAATCTTTGTTAAGATGTTAATTTCTTAAAAGTATATTTTCCAAGCTTTATTATTGTAAATCTTATATTAATCTGCATTACTACAGATGCGATGCTTTCAGGAGCTGTTTAAATGAATGATACTTCAAAAACTCTCGTGCTGAACCAATTAGGGAAATATCAGCTTTCTGCTAAAAGGATAGACCTGAACGTTATTTTTCATTATCAAGTGAGGGAGGCATAGTTCACGTTTGTGGTTCTGGGAAACTGTTAAGTTCTGCTCTCTGTTGTGCTTTGGGCTTCTTTTGTGACTGTGGGAAAATTGCTTGGATTTGGATAAATGCAGTCATTGCTGTGGCTCAACAAATTACTGCATGTCATCTGAGTCATGGTTGTTGTCTTGATGCAGGTGCTCAGCTCTCTCTTCATCTAAGTCATGCTACCCTAGTGAATGAATGCTAAGCTAAGTCTTACTACTTTGCATTTGCAAAAGGTGAGAGCCTTCCCAAAGGTGGCTCACCCAAATCCAGTGGTGCGTGGTAGCTTACTGGTGCCTCTGATTTTTCTGTGTGAAATGTACTTTGAACATAAATTCACATTTACTGCCCCGTATGGCTGGAGGCAGATGCAGTGGAGGGCCAGCCTGAATATAAGCCGAGGTTTTGCCCTGCATGCCTGGTTTTTCTCTGCCTATGTGAATCAGTTGAACTTCAAAATACACCTAGAGTGTTTTAGCTGAGTGATCATGGAGCTTGGCCTTGGATGTGAATACTTGCCTCAGTTTTCTACGTCTAAACTGGGGAAGATCGCGTGTCCCCAGTAAACAGGTGAATTTTATGGCTAACTGCATTAAAAGTCAAGATCCGAGAACTGCTAATTGTACTCTGTTGATATTGCCATGAAAAATGCATCCCATACCCATGTTGGCTCATAGGCTAAGAAGCAGGCCAGAGTCACTTCTGGAGGAATTCAGATCAAAAGTAAAGAGTTGGGTTTTTTCCCAGATTTTCCACAACTAAAACCCTGCCTTTCCATGGACACTAACCAACACCAAGCACTGGCATACAGTGGTCATTTTATTCGGAAATGAAGATGAATGCTTTGAAAAGAAAGTGCTGGCTGCCACTGAAGGGTAGAGCAGGACAGGATTTAAGACAGAATTGGCTGTATTCTTATCTAGTTCGATGTGTTTTATTCTCAGGTTCCCTTGGAGACAGCAGAATTCAGGAGCCCTAAATTGTATTCTTGGTGGCTGTTCCGGACTAGGTGCTTGGTCTTAGGTGAGTCACACCGTATCCCTTTGCCTCCATGTCCAGCAGGTAATTACATCCCACTGTTGTAAAGCGTTCTGAGACCTTCCAGCAAATACTAGGTGATTCATTATCTTTATAACAGATACAGAATGCACTCTGCTCAGCGTCACAGGTACTGGAGTTCCAAAACCTTGGCACACTGCCATTAGAGGTCACTGTAGTTCTTCATGTACTGGATGTAAAAATCTACTTGGTCGCAGCTATAGTCGCTTACCTTCCAGTTCAACCTGATTTCATGGGTACATGTACAGGAAAGAATGGGCTGAAGTTAAAGGATATGTAAATTAGCTGAGATCACGTCTGGGGAAGGCACATGTTGAATAAAGATCACCAGTCTCACGTTTGGTTTCCTTAGTGATACTACAAACAGCAAAAGCAAGCCAGAGAAGATTGCACGAGAGTGTTAAAGCTGTGCTTCTCTCCAGTCATGAGGGTGTGAATCTGTCCAGTTTGGCATGCAGGTGTAGTTTCAGAAAAGCATTAAACATGACCATGGGAAGAGAGTAGCACAGATGGTCTAGCTACTTCTGAATCCCTGGAACCTGGGGCCTCTTACTCTAGACGTACTCCTGTCTCTTCTGGATTTTGAGATAAACAGCAGAGTTATTCGTATTTTCTACAAGCACGTAAGAGAAACGAAAAAATAACACTTTGAAACTTCACAGTCCAGTAGGATGTAGATACAGGGGAGTTAAATGAGAAATATGCAAGAATTAAAGCATGGTTAGATGGGGTAGGTGCCATATAAATGCCAAGAATGAGACAATCTAGGTCGGGGTCCTCAAACTTTTTAAACAGGGGACCAGTTCACTGTCCCTCAGACACTGTCACGGGCCGGACTATAGTTTGGAAAAAAACGACGGGGGAGTTGCCCACCTCGCTGATGCCACCGCCCCCCTCCTGAGCCCGGCCGCACAATCTGGAAAGGGTGGCCAGAAGGGGCTGAAGGAACTTTGCTGCGCCGGGGCTCTGGCGATTCGCTTGGGGGCTGTGGAGGCCGGTGCGTGGATTAAGTGGCAGGAAGTCATCTGCGGCTGCTTGATTCCCCCCCCCCCAACCCCCAGCGGGGGCGGGGGGCAGGGAGTTCTGTAAATACCAGCAGGCCAGATTGAGGACCCTGGGGGGCCGTATCCGGCCCATGGGCTGTAGTTTGAGGACCCCTGATCTAGGTCTTAAAGAGGTTACAATACACTGATACGGGCAACTGTTACTACAGTACCATTGTCATCATTTTTTATTGACAGTAAGCGGGAGTCATAGACTCCTCTCTTTACTTGAGAATGTAAGACATAATTTCTATAAGCATGTGCTTTTACTGTTTTGCATTATAAGCAAGTATCTTGATCAAGAGTCAAGTCTCAAGTATCTTGATCTTCTGCTAGTATAGCCACTTAGGGATGGGGGGAATGACATGGAGCTGACAAAAATGGTAAAATAGTGACTTCAGATGATGCAAAGGCTGGCAAGTTTTCAGCTGCCTTTAAGTTCATTTCATCATGATTACCCAGAAATTTAAAGAAAAAGAGAGAACTTTGGCACATAGGGAATGTGGAACAAAATAGATAATTCCCATAAAACATCCATATTAAAACACCCCTAGTATTGGAGGATACTGCCAAGAACCTGGATGGGCTAGTGTGTACCATGTGGAATATTGCTGAGTCAGAGAGACCTGGGGTAGCTCTGAACAGACAATTGCACCTGTATCACACAGTGTCACGTGGAGCCTGTAGCTCTGCCACGTTAGCCTGACCCTACAGTGAGCTGTTTCTCCACGCCTTTCAGCAGTACTAATTTGCCCAAGCAGAATAGAGCACTGATGTGTTGTTCCACTTTCAGGGCCATCTACTGTGTTAGCCCCACGTGGATGTGCCCTCAACATGCTAGAGAATTTTTCTCTCTGATACGAACGAGTGTTGGTAAAGATAGTACTGACCAGCAGAGGTGAGTGTGGACAATAAAAGTAACTGGGCTTGTTTGGATGAAAGTCAACAGTATGTGGTGCGCTTGACTATGTAGAGCTAAGTGATAAAACTGAGATCTTCAAGAAGAGATTCTGTGCACAGAACCCGTGATCAGACTGATGTCTGGTCAGTTATGTCAGATCAGAGTGAACCTCATTGCATCCTAGTTTATAACATCAAAGAGAGGAGCAGAACCACCTGTGCCCCAAGCTCATCTATCATTTTTATCACACCATTCTCATGTCCTGTGAGTTCTTTGCAGGTCATTGTGGTTTCTTCTTGGTGGATATGTCCATCATCATCTTGTTGTGAGACTAATGAACCTATTACCAGAAATTCTGACAATTATTTTGGAAAATCAATGAAGTAGGGAAAGGCTGTTAGCACTTAGTATGCTTGCAACAGAAGGAAAATAGTTCCTTCTGTCAGTGGTATGGCTGGAAGCTGTTCATGTCATGCAGCACTGTGCTGGCCTTAGAGAAACGAATGGTGTGAAACTTGCCAAGTTTTATTCAAAGGGCCAGCACCCATATGAGAAACCTTGCCACCCCAGTGAAGTTATGGGAAGGAGTGAAAAAGGAATAGGAAAATAATTTTTATACAATAATTTATATGTGGTTGGGTTTTTAGCAAATTCTCTTTTTTTTAAATGAACTGAAACATCAGCGGTGCAGCCTTGGATGTTCTAACATTGGTGGTCATAGTGTGCCTGTTCTATGCCAAAGTAAGTACAATCCAGGTGTGTTAGGGAGGTGACCTGGGGAGATAAAGATGTTTTAATGCCACTGCACAAGGTACTGGTAAGATATCTGGAAATGGAGCTGCAGTGCTCAGTAGAAAGGCTCTGGAAACTGAGTGCAGGCTGGCACTGTTTGGGATGGGGAATTGGTGGGGTGGGAAAGGATAACAAAGAAAGACATCTCAAAAGGAACTTGGGGCAGAGCAAGAACTGATGCTGGCCAGGTACACTGGGGTGAAGAGCCAATTGGAATGACAGTGATTAGCTCCTTCCACATGATCTAATCAATCTTTTTGAGAGACTGACTAAGCAGAGTGGAGAGCAGGACAGAGCAGTGTGGGTGAGAAGCCTGACCCTGTGTTGAAGAGCTTGAGGAACAGGAATTGGGCTAGAGCCAAGGTAAAGGTAAAGGTAAGACTCTGAAAGGGCATAGAAGAGCATCCATTACAGAGGCAGGAGGAGTGGAGGCAGGTTTGAGAAGCCTGCGGTGTAAATCATTGATGATTAATAACTCTGTTAGTGCCAAAAGATACTTGCTCGGTTTGGTCTCTCTGCCCTGTGTTCCCTGTGGTGCTATGATAAGTACCATTGCCTTGACCAAAGTGGGAAATCAGCCTAGGTGGCATGAGAAGATGGGAACACAAATAGAAGATGTGCGGTTTTAGCCAGCCTGCTCTGGACATGACAGCCTGTACATAGTAGCTGCCCTCTGTGAGGCTGGTAGAGGTCTGTTTGGACTTGGGGAAGTTGGTTCTGTAGATCTGAGCAAACAGCTTGGACTGTAAGTGGAAACAACCTCCCATGATCTTTGTCAAATGGTACCTAGGAAAGTCCTACCAGAACACACTCAGGCCTTGTCGTTGAGTGCTGTCCTGCTTTGCCTCTTTACTCATGGTGCCTTTGAACATGTCCCAGACCATTTGGCAGGAGAGCAGAGAGATACTGCAGGAATGCCTGAAGGGCTCTTCTGCCAGGCTTTGTGAGGAGCTCCTGCCAACCCAGAGAAACAAGGGACAGGAAAGCCACCAAGGTCAGAGCTGGACTGAGCTGCTAAGTTCTCTTAGACTGTAGAAACAAGACAGTTTCCCAAGAACCCTTCAACTCAGCATCGTATTTGGATAGTCTGCTGGGCTTCCTGTACACCCGTGTATTCTCACAGAGCATCGTGAAAGCATTTTGGCCAGCACTACAGGTAAAAGTTCCCTTCTGTTACTAATATTCCTTTTCCTGTGTTTTAATTTAATTTCCCCTATCATTCCTTCTTTTTCCACTGCACATTTCCTCTTGAAAGCTTAGGTTGCACAAACGGATGAATATTCTTCCTCCCCAAGTGCATGTAGCCTTTTCTCTGAAGTTTGAAGAAATTAACATTTGGGCTGAAGTGCACCTGCAATTCCCATTAATGTAACAGAGTGAAACCGACCCGCTGGTAGACAGAAAGAAGCTCTGAACTCCCTTCCTCTGACAACAGATCTCAGGGGAGGAAAATAAAAAGACCCATAAGATGGCAGGGAGGTCTGCTCTCTAAGCAGCGGCAGTACCTAGAGCATCCTGGCTGCTGATGCAGTCTACGTGTCCAAATCCTGCTCGTGTGCTTAAGCCTAGCCTTGCCCTTAGGTGCTTTGCTCTGAAGAGAACACGCAGTGCAAACCCCCTGATTCTTGCTAGGGTATTTTATAGTGTACTGGTATCATCCATAGAGATATGACCCAGACAGATGAGCTAAAATCTGCAAATCAAACCGTATGTTAAAGTTGTACAGAGTGGAGGGAAAGGAAAAATGAGGAGGTGCCTTCTTTGGAGTTCAGTTCTCATGTTGAGTGGTAGGAGGTTAGCAAGGAACCTCTGCTGTGGTTGTTTATGCCCTGGTTATCCATGTAGGGCATTTTGTATCTTACCCTGGAGTTGCAGGTTAGAATTTCAGTGTGGACAGAAATATGTTACATACCAGCGAAGAACTCTAAAACAGAGGAGGCACACAAGAGGAACGGTAAGCAAATGGGAAGTTTGTTGCTTACTAGTGCAATGCTAGAGTGTAATTCTGGTCTCCTGATCCAGTAAAACAAATTACATTCTGACAGAAGCTGTGCATGAAGAGCAGCTCAAAAATAAAAGTTTTAAACAGTTTAAGTAGCATGTTCCAGTTAAATTATTCTGAGTAAAGTGAGTCAAGTTATTTATTAAGAATAATGTTTGTGAGGCAGTAACTCCTCTATTTTTCCCTCATCTATCTGTTCTTTCCTAGTATACTTGTTTGCCACATAATTTGGACAGGCACATATGTAGCATGCTTCTGCTTTTGCTCATGAAAGCTGTTCCTCGTTTGGTGTTTGTGGCATATCCAGATGATAAAGTAGTTTCCTTCTTTCTGAAGGGAATGACCGAAGTGTTGTGAAACTGAGGCGTTGTCAGTAAGGCTTACAGAAGAACAAAGTAATTTGGATGAAGAATAAGACAAAGTCTTTAAAGACAAGACCATGGGTTCCAAGTGGTTTGCATACTGTGTCCTGCTGATAGATGAAGCTCTGAAAAGTCTCTGGGGACAATGGGAAGTGGGGGAAGGATGCACAGGCTGTGCTTTGCAATGCTCCTCTAGACTTTGCCTTCCAGTAAGTCTTTACCTACCTGATTTCTAACAGGATTGTGAAAACCCATCTGTTTTTTAGCTGTCTTACTGGCTCTGGTTACTAAAGATAAAGCCAGTGTATAAGACAAGATTTTGTCTTATCTGAATGGTGGATCTGTTTTGCTTTGGGTACTGCAGGAGCTGATTTGTAGGGAAAAGATGAAAGAGTTAAGAAAGGACATGGCAGGTAAGTGATTACAAAGTGGTCACAGAGTTTTTTGCAAGAGTTGTAGGATATGGGAATTTTCAGACTGTCCAGTTATGCTATGTCATGTCTTGTTCTGAGAGCATGAAGGCTGGGTATTTCCTTTCAGCCCTTTGTGAGGTAGCTCGTGTTAATGAGATTCTGTATAGGAGCTCATCTCCTTCAGCCACAGTTTATCCCAAACCTTTATGTGATTACTGCCTATTGGCATCTGTAATGTCCTCCTCTTGCTTTATCCATTCCTCTCAGAACTCTGCTGCTGACAGTGCTTCATGATTATTACAGAAAAGGGTTTTGTTCTCTGTCCTTCTCCATGGTGGATGCCTTTGTGATCCAAAATACTCTCCCAGCTTCCCTTTCTGTATACAGCTGGGAGATAGTGCTGCCTCTGCCAGCTGGATCAGATCAACACCTTTCACATCACACCTTGTATTCTTAGTTATCTTCAAAGGATGGTTCTTGGTCCTTTGTGCTGGCAGATCAGCTGGGAATCGTGTTCAAAACAGTCTTGCACATCTTCATGGTGGGCAGCAGCCTCCAGGACCATCTCCTGCAGCACTCATCCACTTCTGGGCAGAATTCCAGTCGTATTTGCAAGATAGTCTTCGCCGTGTCAGGCAATCAGAGGATTTTGCTTTGATGTAGGAAGGATAGGTAGGAAGATATTGAACCAACAGAGTCTTTGTGATTGTTTTATGTGATGTATATTCATGTAGTTTGAATTTCAGCATCTCAGCAGTTCATCTGAAAATTGGAAGTAGGCAGAAAGAGCAGAGGGGCCTGTGGCATTGAAAGAAAAAATTCAGGACAGATTTCAGCCTGCAAGATAGCTGGATTCAAAGTGTGTTTTTCTTTTTTTTTTTTTCTTTCTTTAGAATAGGAAATTAATCCCAGATTCTAAACCATATTCCTCATAAAAATCAGCAGTGGCTGTTAAAGCTGAATGGGGGCAAACAGGAGCAAAACAGGGCCTTCAAAGTTCATTGGAAACTGTGGCTAGTGAGTGCAGTTTGTGAAAAGACAGGCTTCCTGGTATATCAAATTGCTACTCCCTGTTGCATTGGCCCTCTCAGTTTCAGGGACTGACATCCCAGGGCAGTCTGGGTTTGCAGTTCCTAAGGCTGGGCACTTGCAGATCTCAGCAAGCCAGAAAGCAGGATTTGTGAGGAGAACAGAAAAAAAAAAAATTGAGAACAAAAAATAAATCTCATAGTCCAGCTGGCAAATATTCACAGGGCACAATTGTCTTTGGCATCTCTCCACCCCCAAGGTCTCCAATGGTTCTGAGGTCCCCACCACAAGAAAATCAAGGGTTTAAAAATACAATAATTAAAGAAAATCTTGATGTCATTTGGGTTTGGGAGTATTTAGAGGTTAGTGTTGTGTGAGTGTGTTTGCACATATTCACCCTGTTTTGTTGAAGCCTGAACTGTTCAATGACTGAAATCATCTACCCTGGGGCAGAGGAAGGGTATTCTCACCTACAGCATCTCATTCTGAGGATGGGGCAATTGGTGGGATGAAATGGTGCCTTTTGTGGAAGAACCTTTAAGGTGGCAAGTCCCTCCCTTTGCTTTGTGCCGACTCCACTCTGCTGACCTGCAGGGTCCAGGTTCCTTTGAAGGAGTAAATAAAACACATATATTCATTTTTATGTGGTGACACAGTCAATTTGTCCCAAGTGAAGTTGCTTGTGGTTGCCTCAAAAGGAGATAGTGTGTTGGGTCAGGGAAATCCTAATCACAAATACAGGCAGGGTATAGTATGGATTGAGAACAGTCCTGAGAAGAAGGACTTGGGGGTGCTGGTTAATGAAAAGCTCAACATCAGCCAACAATGTGTGAGTGTAGCCCAGAAAGAAAACCGTATACTGAGACACATAAAAGAAGTGTGGCCTGCAGGTCAAGGGAGGGGATTTTCCCCCTCCACTCCTGTGAGACCCCACCTGGAGTACTACATCCAGCTCTGGAGCCCCCAGCACAAGAAGTACATGGACCTGTTGGAGAGGGTCCACAGGTCCCTCCTGTTGGAGAGGGCTGGAACGCATCTCCTATGAAGATAGGCTGAGAGAATTGGGCTTGTTCAGTCTGGAGAAGAATCCAGGGAGACCTTATTGCAGCCTTCCAGTATCTGAAAGGAGCCTACAGGAAGGTTGGGAGGGCCTTTTCACAAAGGCCTGCAGTGATAGGACAAGGGGTAATGGTTTCAGACTGGAAGAGGGTAGATTTAGGTTGTAAATTAGAAGGAAATTCTTTACCCTGAGGGTGGTGAGACACTGGAACAGGTTGCCCAGCGGGCTATGGATGCTCCATCCCTGGAGGTGCTCAAGAGGTCGGATGGGGCCTTGGGCAACCTGGTCTAGTGGGAGGTGTCCCTACCATGGCAGGGGGGGTTGGAACTAGATGATCTTTGAGGTCTCTTCCAGCCCAAACCATTCTATGATATGATTCTATGATTCTTCTTCCCTCTTCAGGTCCTTTGCCTTTCCTGTGGACCTGCATCATTTCCCATGTCTAAGTCCATTCTCAGGGTGCCTGGGTCAATGAACTATTTGGAAGGAAATAATAGGTCTTGTGGTCACTTGAATCCAACAGAGAATCACAGGACAGAAAAGATGGAGAAGCTCACTTGGGAGCCGTCAAAGAAAATACTGTATTCCACAAAAAAGCCCAACTGGTCCAAAATGAAATGGTTCTGAGTATGAAGTTCTTTTGGGAAAAGTCTAGAAGCACAGTTTTGGTTCTGGAGAGGTCATTTCTTTTTTGAAAATATGAGCTATTTGTAATAATGACAACATACAGATTATCCACATTGAAATGCCTCATTATGTTTGACTAAAACTCATCTTTTCTGTTTATCTGAGGATAGATCTTTCAGCTTAACAAAAGCATCATGTTTCAACATCTGCAGGAACTCGGTCATGCTTGCATGAGACCAAAAGTCAGTAAGACCTACCATTAGTTCAGGAGGAAATATAAATTCCTCTGCTGATTTTGTTTTCAGAATAAAAAATCTTATCAGACAAGACAGTAACAGGTCTAAAGTATATTGAATAGGAAAAGAGACTGATATATTCTAGTCTGAAGTATTTTATCCCTTCCCAAACAGTCATCATCTCTGGGCACTCTGAACAGATTGTAGCCATGGAAACTGTAAGGTCTGGCTCTGGATGACCTATTCTACTGATGAAATGGCAAAAAAATCTGGGTCTTCCTTGATCTTCACAATAATTAGGCACTAGATATTTAACTTGGATGAAAGCAACTATGAGGAATGTGAATCAGTGAAAGCCAAATAAGAGAGCACCCAAAGTAAGTGCTGTTTTTTAACTGGCAACTGCTGCATTGCCAGATTCATGCTTCAAACAACCTTGGCAGCAGCTGGTTAACAATTTTCAGTTCTTAAAGGGGCATAGACAATACTTGTTCACAAACGTACACATACATCCAGTTGCACTCCTTGGGGCTCTAAGGTTTTTCACTGTCAAAATAAGTTTTCCTCCAATCACCAAAGATATTTTACTTTAGAGGCTCCTTAAAGTTTTTCAGTTAGAGGAAATTTATCCAAGTTAAATTCCTCATCATGAAGCAAGATGGAGTCATATTTGGGCACTATGGCCTCTTCTTGCAGGTGCATGGAGGCAAGTTCTAAGATGCACATAGGGAATGGAGGACCTTTTTTGAAGGCCTTATGTATATTGGCGTTCCAATGTGTACCCTTATACATAATAATTGTTGAACATTTGACAGAAGAAACACAAATGATGTGACTTGTGATTTTAAAATGTGCATATGTATAGTGAGAACAAAACAATGAGTATTTTGAAGCAAATCAATATAGGTGATGAGACACTTTTTTCCTGAAGATCTTAGAGCCACTAACATACAGTAACACTTATGAAAGGTTTTACAGTTACAAACTGACATTGCACAGGAATAGCTTTGTTTCATCCTCAGAAATTCAGAGTTGGTGTCTGAAGCATGCCAAGCTGATGGCTGCAGGACTTCTGTTAAGGGAGTTCAACTTCACAATAAAGAAAGGTGTCTCTGATCAACAGTTTCTTCCTCACTAAACAAAGTAGACTTAAATGTTTAATATTAAGATCCACACTCTTGATGGAAAATTTCACTAAATAGGTCAAACCTGTTACCATTCTGACTACACAGCAATGCAGATATGCTTTCTGCAGCACTGAGAGCACAGATCATGAAGTTCAGTCTGGACTGAATGTCCAAGGACAGAAAAATTGCTGCTTCCATAGTTCAAGATGGCCATTTTCTACAAATTTTATAACGCAAACAGGAGAAAATGAAAAAAAACTCTAATGTAACTAACCTGGCCTCCTGTAGATGAACACACATGTTTTTCCTGATCCAAGCAGCATTGTCCAGTTCCTCTGAGCTGGTAACATGTTGGCTCATGTTGGCTCCTAAGGAAATCACATCCTACTCTATAAAATCAATGAGGCAAATTTCTGATTTATTTGTAAATTAATGTTTTGATACTTCTTTTTCCAGAGTAGATTTGTTCGGTCACTTGAAGATGCTCCAGGAGACCTCTTGAATCACAGGATCTCTAGGAGTGAGTTCCCTTTTGCATACCCAAGTATACATAGAGTAAATGGAAAAAACTCAAAATTACTTCCTTGGTGCCTGCATCAAGTCACTGGAACTAATACAAAAGATTATTAGTGTATTGGAAAGGTACATGTAAGCCTAAAGCCAGTGGCAGTTTTAAGTGCCCAGCACATTTAAAAACAAAGAGTGCCACATTTCCAAAGGCTCAACCAAAAAGAATTTCAAATTAAGCTAGATTTCAGGTAGGTACTTTAAGGAGGCTCAGCCTTTTCAGATACCACCAACTGTCCCAAAATAAGAAATACATTTGAAAATATTGACCTACCCTACCAAAAGATGTGTAGCTGTCTATAATTGGCCTGTATCCTGTGCAACAGCACAGATTACCTAAAATAAACCTTATGATAATCAATCGTAAGAAACCAGAACAATGATGCTTGGGAGCACCAACATAATTGGGAATGGTCTGGCATCAAATCTGTAGATATGAAATGCTGAAACTTATGTCCATAATCTCAAATGGGCAAAATCACATCTATAAAAATAAGGAATATTACTTTAACAGTGATTATGACGTATGATTAAAATATATTATTTTAAAGGCCATTTCTAATAATAATATGAATTATTCTTATTAATATCTGTAAAAAATCCAAAGCATCCAAAAATAAATACTATGATTACTATGACCAATACAGTCTTTGGGTCTTATAAGCCAATAAAAAAATCTTCTGCCATCCATCACTAGCATGGTTTTCATATACAATTAATAGCAGTAGTAAAATATCTACTGGAATTTCTGGCATTTCCCTCATGAAGTCAAAATATTCTGGTAGGAGGGGCCAATTATTTGAGAGCTATGTGAGTGTTAGCAAACTTGTGACTAAAAAGTGACTTAAGTTGCTTCACTTCTTGTAGTAAATATTGCTTGAAAAGCAATCAGTATTTCCATGGGCTAAAATGTAATGTAGTCTATTTCTCCTGTAATTGTTGAAATCTGTATTAGGGATTTCATATTATTGGTAGGTGAGTACTTACACTGAAGACAAAATACAACCCAGTTTTTCACTGTATTAATTGTAACACTATACTCATTTGCACTATATTGAGGCTGCTGGTGTAGGAGGGTGTCACGAGTTAACACTATGCAGCTGCTCAACCACTGCTTTCCCCCCACACTTCTGGGAGAAGAACCAGGAGGGGAGAGAAAAGTGAAAAAACCCATAAGTTGAAATAAGGACAGTTTAACAGAGCAACTCGAAGAGAAAAAACAACAGTAGTAATGATAATACCAATGAAATGATATGTAAAGCGAGTGATATAAACCAAGAGGCTCTATTGGGTACCTGAGATGTGCTGTCCCTGCTCCAGCTCCACACTGAAGCCACCTGCTGAAAACAGGTGATGTTCCCCTGGGCATGACATGATGTCAGTAGGGTATGGAATATCCCATTGGCTGGTTGGGTTGGTTATCCTGGCTGTATCCTCTCCCAGATGACTGTAAATATTAACCCTATCCTAGCCAAACCCAGGAAAGGGGGATATAAAACCAAGCTGTTCTAAACACAGGGATTTTCAGAAATATTTAGCCCGTGCTAAATGTCACTGTGTATCCCATTTGAAGTCTCCAGTATGAAATAAACTTTTATAAAGATTTTGATGTCCTTAAACCACCATGGCTATGACAAAATACCACTTTGGAACATCATCTACTGCTCTTTGAATCAAATAATATTTATGATCTTGGCAATCAAACATTTATCTGTTTATTATGCTTTTTACAATTTATTGTCTGAAACTGACCATCCAGAGCAGAAATTATCTGCTCCATGGAAGGTTCAGCATGGTTTCTCAGTAAAGCGTATATGGACATCACTATTCCAGTCGTGCAGAAGCCACACTGGGAGCCATTGCATCTGGCCAGTCTTTCCTAGAACAAAACAGAACAACAGGCCCTGAATCTAGGATATGGCTTCACTGGCTTTCTGAATAGCCATAGTCAGGTATGTTATCTACTTGCTGTAGGCCAGTAGCAGCATTTTGACTATCCTGCTCTAACCATTCATGAGGAAAATGCTCAGAGCAATCACCTATTTAAAGGCTAATACTTGCTACAGTTTAGACCCTCATGATCCTAATTCCTTGCTATGAGAACAGAATAAGGTCCAAGACTTTCAGTTTAAACATCAATCATATGTTAAGTATTTCTAATCAAGAAGGACAAGAATACAGAACATCTCCTCACAGGCCAGTCCCAGAGTCTCTTTAGAAAATATTATTAAATCTATGTGGTCAGACTGTGGTTTTCAAGGACAAGCCAGAGTGGAGGAAGTACAGATCTGACCTAATCCAAGGGAAATCTCTGGCACACAGGAAAATTGTGTCTAATTTAATACCCATAATTTTGGTTGCCACTTGAAGTCACTCATTCCTTACGACAACTTATGTATGTTGTCCTCAATGAGATGGCCTGATGTCATGCTGATGACTAAATGAAACCGACCGATTTAGCTCTTCGTTCTTCCCCCTCCACTTCTGAAACCTGGCATCCTAAATGGCATATGGTTGGACAGCTCTGTGTTGTGGAGATTGTGATGTGCTCATTGCATGGTAGTACATTAGGAGGAGCTCCTTCCATGCTCCATGCAGGGCTGATCACAACCCAGCAATTGCTGTATTAATTCCTAAAAACATGCATTATCTTGCAGCTTTTTATGCTTCCAAGCCCTTCCACAATAGCGACAGCAGCACCATGCAGTGAGCATATGGGAAAAAGGCAGGAGCTGGCAGGATGAGGTGTTTCACTTGTGAAGGAGAGCTGTGGCGTTAAACAGTTTTGTCATATGGGTCTGTGGAGAAGAAAACAAAGCATAAATACTCCAGCTAATCTAGAAATGATTAGATTGAACAGAAGGATATTGGGAGAAGGGTATGCAAGCATACAAATTCCTGCTCTTGGACCACAAGAGTATGCATCCTGCTTCTACAGATGGGACTTAGGCATTAAGTGATAAGCTTTTCTAATAAAAGAAGTCAAAGATTAAGTTAACAAAAAAGAAAAGAAAAAAAGAGAATATTACATATTTTGTTGAAACCCAAAGTCTAGAGCCAGATGTGATGAAGTGAGGCACAGCATTTTTAATGGAACAAAGTTTCAAGAGGCAGGGAGATAAAGAAAGTGGAGCTCCTAATTTTGCTGTGGGCAAAACTGTACCATTACAATATAATGTGCCTGTTGCTGAAGTCCATGGAGATTTTATCAATGATTACACAAAACATCTAGACTTATTAACATATCCTCAAATTAGCACAAATGAGTCAGGAGAGAGTGATGACAAAAGGACTGCTGAAATCTCAAATCATAAAGAACACAATTTAAAAATATAATTTCCCCAGGAAGTCTAGGGGCTTGGTGTTGGGCTTTTGTTTTGTTTTATTTCAAAGACTGAAGAGGGAGGATCTGAATCTGTTACTGCATGATAGTGAGGCCAACCCTGTAATCACCTTCATAGAGCAAGGCTATGGATAAGACTTCTAAATGTGTACCAGAAGACCCCAAAATGGATCTAATTTGAAAGAAACCAAGTATTTCCCAGTAAATGTCAGTTTTCTCAAAACACTAAATTACTATTTCAGCGTGAGGACACTGTATCTGCTTGGCAACTGGATCATATGTAGATATAATCACAGTGCAGGCACTGTAGCCTCCTATTCCACAGCCATATTTTGTGCCTGAGAGATAGACTGCAAAGGAGACTTAAAGAAAAAAATTGCAACATAAAAATGTTATTTCTTCTTTATATTCTTCTGAGTCTGCCTTGTTTTATGTGCACGTGCAGAATTGGAGGGATCTTCGGACCAGATAGCTCCAGAGACAAGAAAATGTGTACAAGATCAATAAAAATAAAGCACATAAAGACATGCGAAGGGTAAAAACAGAGGGAGAAATGAGTGTAAGGCAGACTTCCAATACAGAGTTTTTCAGTCTCTACAGTCAATACCTGGTAAATTCCCAAAAGACTGAAATCAGGATCCGGTAAGCAGGATGGGTTGAACAAATACAGCAATAGGCCTTCGTATTAGCCCTACTCATAACACTTTCCTAAGCCTTACACATAATTATCTGTATCTTGCATTTGCAAAACAGTATCAGCAGATCTCACTATGTTTTCAGTGCTGCTTCCTGAACATGGAAAATCCAAGGAGTATAGTAATTCAAAATGGAGCACAATACCCAAGTGCACAATCCTAAATTCTGTATGGAAGGACACCCTCTATTATGTGCCTCATTATAAAAGCTTTGCCCTCAAATTACAGTTTCCACCTTCTGGTGTCATGTTGTCCTGCCATTCAGTGGAATCTACCATTTCCTTTCATTTTAGCTCCTTTTCAGAATCATACATAGTCCTTTTACTCTTCCCACTGGGTGTGTGCATCTGCACCCCCTTTGCTTATGTACTAGATGATGTCTTCCATCTGATTTCCCCATGTTTCTAGATTTCTTTAAACCCAGTGCAATTTTATCCATGGGTGCATTCCCACTGGTAATTAATATATGACTAATCATATCACACTGCTTGACTGTTAAAGAGATGCTAATTATTCCATTGAATGCTTGGGCATAATGCAAGCTAATAAAAAAAGCTGCAGCTAATATATTACTTCCCACTGCTGCCCTTCTTCAGTTAATCCTTAAATTAAATGTTGTTTTTCTTCCAATATAGAAGGCTCTCAACATCAAAGCTAAACACACATGCTTAACTTTATAACTTGCAGAACAGCTTCTTAGCTGGGGTAACTACCACTGAAGTCAACATAGCCTAAACATCAGTCAGCAACCTGAAGAGTCTCAAATGACGGAAAACAAAGATAGTAAGACAATAAAATATGCTTATGCAAAAATCTTTGAAGGACTGGGGCCTAAATAAATTACTTACTATGGAAGTAGTTCTGTGTTGATTTCTTTAGTTACTATTTTCATTAAAAACGTACTGAAATGTTTTTTGTGCTTTGGGAAGCTGTAAAGAGTATTTGGGCGGTATTTAGAATGGTTATGCAAACTTTACCAAACTAACACAACACAACGCAGATTCAGCACTGGATTGCTCTGCTGAAAACAAACACAAGGTGAGCCGTGTTATTTCTGCTTATTGTTCTTTTTACATTGGTTCCTAAAGAAAAGTGAAATAAATAATTTTAATCCCCAGTTCCAGTAATTTACAGAATTATAGAACTCAAAGGCAAAGTTCAAAAAAAGGATATGCTTTTTTCTTAGATAATACAGCAGCAATTCTTTGGGATCTCCCTGCCTCTCTATTACCTACATTATTAAATAAAAAAAGACATTATAGGTTAGCAAGGGATGTAATGAAATTGTCTCACAAGGATTAACTATGATGTTGAAATGCAGTGACTGTGGATTAATTTGGTGTATTTGTTCAGCAACAGGATCTTGTCACTTGATCATAATCTGCAGACAAATAAATGAATGAGTCATGCAGTCAAATATGTCTTTTTAAAGTAATAGAAATAATTACTCAGAAAAATGAAAGGGAAGAGAGCCTGAGTAAGCATTGAATGGACAAGAGTAGAAAGAAAAGTGTCTTTGGACTAGATCCTTTTCTGAGTCTTACCAGCATGAATCCAAAATGCCTTCATTGTAAAGCCATGGAATTCTGCATGTGAAAACTGTGTATTTTTAGCTCCTTTAAGTTGATATTAACCATTTCATTTGCAGACACCCATCAGCATAAGAGCTGAGGAAAATCTTAATATACGAAGAGCAAGGAGGATAAGTAACTAAGAATATTTCAATATAATGAAATGTAATGTGTATTTGGGAAGCTTATGCAGGCCTTGCTTCAGCCTTGTTTCAAGAATGTTGCTATATCATCAGCATGCTTCAACTTGTTGGAGACATAATACAAAAAACTCTGAAAACATTGTTTAGGACCCATTGCTGCAGAATGAAGAGAGACAACCTTACACTTCTCTCAACTGTTCTGCTATACCAGTAGCATTCTCCAGTTTACCAGGTGTAAGACAACATGAACTTTTTCAGGAATTTATTTGGAACTGCAGAGTGCAATAAGGTTTCAGAGCATGTCTTTAAGCACAGTTGGCATCTAATGAGAGATAAAACATAGCAGACAGAAAAAAAAAAAATTTTTCCTTAATTCATTTTGTTAAAAAAGTCAGTACCCTCTCTCTAGAGTGTAAAAATGTAGACCAAACAACTGAAAAATATCTCTACAAAAATACATAGGAAGGTGGGTTTTTTTGTTTGCCTTTTACCAAAGAAATACAATTCCTTCATTTCAGCTTATAATATGTTTTGGGTGATGTGTTTGTTAGTAGGAATTCTTATTCAGTTGACCTGCAAAGTAAGAAAAGTTGACAAAATATCTTAGGAAATGGTATGTGAGCTTTTGGCACACACACAAAAAACCCTATTTATTTTCTTCTGATTAATTACTGAAGCTATATTAGTAAGCAGCATATTCTTTTATTAGTGATGTAATTACTCCAGCTACATCAACTTTAGAAGCATAAGGTTTAAGTAAACAGCTAATTAGAATTCTAAAAATTCTGTGATATGAAGTCACTCAGACTATGTAAAAACTAGTAGAAAGCAGGATGCTATAAGGAAGATCAAAGACAAAGCATGATTAATAAACTTTTGCTCCAGAGTAACAGCTTTCCTGAATATGAACAATAAACATTAAAGCACTGTTGTTTAAGAAAACACCCAAACACGAACATTTAAAAACTTACCTTCCCGCCACTCACAAAAACGACAAGCCTATCTGATTGTTGGGGTCAAGCCATGATGCATTAAAGCCTGAAAAATAAAGTTTTACATATCAAGATAAATTAATGAAATGCTATATGCTCCTAAAGGTCATCAGAGTTTGCTTTGTCCTGCAGAATTTATTTTCAGACTAAGCATCAAATTAAGTAGATGGGGAGGAGCTAGTGTAACTGTATGCCATTTCTCAGCAATTAATGCATATTCAGATGCTAATGCACCAAACTTTCTATTCCTGCTTCCCACCTCAACTCTTCTCTGGTGAGCTGAAACAATCTGGAAAGAATTTGAGCCCCTCTAATACTAGCCCTGTAATCTAAGAGATAAAGTACTTAACTGTGAGGGGGAACTTCTGGGTTTGAGCTAAAACTGCCAGGCCTGATTTTTTTATATTATCCAGTAACTGATTGTGGTGGGTTAACCTTGACTGAGCGCCAGGTACGCACCAAGCCTCTCTATCACCCCCCCTTTCCTTCCCCTCCT
>JAVSBS010005732.1:52556-78551 GCA_033124195.1 Coracias cyanogaster | reverse complement strand
TATCTTCATTAAAGCTGTTTTAGTTTTCTAATCTGGAAGCCTCTCTCTCATTCCCTTCCTCTCCCATTTGGGAGGGGGCCATAAGTCTCTCTCCCTTATCCTCTTTCTTTTCCTCTCTTTGAGGGCGGGAAATAGGGGTTAACAGAGAGCGTCTGTTGTAGGTCTGGGAGATTGAACCTAAACCTTGACATAAGTCCAGCTGTTAACCCAGCACTGCCAGGTCACCACTAAACCATGTCCCTCAGCACCACATCTACACATCCTTTAAACACCTCCAGAGATGGTGACTCCACCACTTCCCTGGGCAGCTTGTTCCAGGGCTTGACAGCCCTTGCTGTGAAGAAATCTTTCCTAATGTCCAATCTAAACCTCCTCTGGCACAACTAGAGATCATTTCCTCTTGTCCTATTGCTTGTTACCTGGGAGAACAGACCAACCCCCACGTCACTACAACATCCTTCTAGGGAGTTGTAGAGAGCGAGAAGGTCTCCCCTGAGCCTCCTTTTCTCCAGGCTAAACAACCCTTGTTCTCACAATTACTCCTTCTAAGACCTGTGCTCTAGACCCTTCACCAGCTTTGTTGCCCTTCTTTGGACCCACTCCAACACCTCAATGTCCTTCTTGTAGTGAGAGGCCCAAAATTGAACTCAGTATTTGACGTGCAGCCTTACTAGTGCTGACAATCACTGGGGACAATCACTGCCCTCATCCTGCTGGCCACACCATTGCTGATATAAGCCAGGGTGGTGTTGGCCTTCTTGGCCACCTGGTTCATATTCAGCTGGTTGTGAACCCACATTCCCAGGTCCTTTTCTGCCAGGCAGCTTTCCAGCCACTCTTCCCCAAGACTGTAGTGTTTCAGGGAGTTGTTGTTACCCAAATGCAGGATTCAACAATTTGCCTTGTTGACCCTCATCCCATTGGCCTCAGCCCATCAATCCACCTTGTCCAGATCCCTCTGTAGAGCCTCTCTACCTTCAAGCAGATCAACACACCTGCCTATTAATAATTATTATTATTAATAACATAATATCATCAATAATATACGTGGTTAATAATTAATATTATTAATAATAATAGTAATGACAAGGAAGATAACAAAGAGAGAGTAAAATAAAACCCAATAAAGACAAGTGGTGACAGTACAATTGCTCACTGACCAATGCCCAGCGAGCAGTCCCTGAGCAGTGGTCCCTCCCTCCCAACCAGCTCTCCCCAGTTTATGGAGGCATGCCTCCTATGGTATGGAATAGCCCTTTGGCCAGTTTGGGTCAGCTGTCCTGGCCATGTTCCCTCCCAGCTTGTGCCCCTCCAACCTCCTCTCTGGCAGGACAGGAGAAGCTGAAAAATCCTTGACTTAGTATAAACAGTACTTAGCAACAACTTAAAACGTCAGTGTGTTGTCAACGTTATTCTAATACAAAATCCAAACCACAGCAGTGTACCAACTACTAGGAATAAAATTAGCTGAATCCCAGATGAAACCAGGACAATAGGGAAGGTTGAGGCTTTTGCAGCTAACCCGACTGAACCATCAGTGTTTCTGCACTGACAAAGTGAGGAGACTGGAGAAGAGGCAAGTTTTATGAAACATTTGGTTCCTCTTTCTTTCCTCCATTGCAGGCCATGTACAGATGGGGCCAGATCTTCAATTACTTTGCCTTTTACTTGTATGAGCTTTAAAATTTTCTTGCTTGAAAAGAAATTTTCAAGGATAGTAGCAGTGGTAGTCGCCTGCTGGTAGTTCAAGAAAGCCTTAGGACATGTAATAGCCGACAAAAGCCTGAGTGAGGCTAGGTTGTGGGCAATGCAGCCTGAGTCCGAGTTCCCTGTTTCTCTGCTCCATGAAGGGGAGATGGCCAAAGCCACAGTCTCATTCACTGGGACCAATCCTCAGAAGTCAGAGGGCAGGGAGAAGAGTAAGTAGTCATAACCCTTCCTGCAGAGAGGCCATGCTCCCTGCTGCAGTGAGGTATACCTGATAGACCATTGCCTTAGATGTTACATAGCAATGGCATGTGACATCTGGATTGACCTTGGAGCAGGCTGTGGAACAGGCAGTGAAGATACACTCTGGGAAACCTGGCATACAGCCTGGAAGTCAGTCAGCATCCTACCAAATAGTCATGATTAGAGTTTTGTGCCTCACATGGAGAGTATTTCTCTTGTGATGCTCACTTCAGCATCACAGAGGGCAAGGTGACCATGTCCTTAATCTGCCTCCAGACCTGAGCCCAGCTTAGCTGCTGTGGGCTGACAGGATCTGGCAGCACGTCTGTCAGCTGGAAGCTGACAGAAGAGCTAACTGATCACAGCAGTGTCTCTCATGGGTGGTATGGATGGGCATGAGCTTTTGTCTCCCATGGCCATGAGGAGCTGCCAGGCTGCTCTAGCAGACCTCTGGGAGAACAAGTTCAGCCTTTACTGCTGCTAACAGTTAAAGGCAACTGGTCTCTCTATGGAAGTATGATGAATGAAGAAGAGTAATTTTAGTGTTAAAAATACTCAAATATTCCATATGGAAGAAAGGTGGGGGGTTTTGTCTTTAATTGCTATTTACTTTTCTTATTGTGCCCTAAATATACATAGCACTGTCTAGCTGGCTGAACCACGGAGCAGAATGAAATATCTGCCCAGTCTATAAAGGCATAAACCTACAAAGTGCAGATGACAGACTGAAGTCTCAAATCTTTGCTCCGTTCACATATATGGAAGCTTTACCATTGCCTTCAAAGAGCCCAGAAGCAGGATTTGGCTTACGAGAAAGGAGCATTAGCCAAATGAGCACAAGCACATGAGTCAGAAGTTCTGGATTGATTCCTGCTGTTCCCACTGTTTGGCTGATTTCTTGACTGGTCCCTGCCTCAGTTTCCCTTAGTTGTCAGTGCATAATAGACTGAGGATGTCTCACCTAAATACTAAGTTAAATTAATAAAAGTCACCTTACATCTACTGCTGTTTTTGTAAGATGCTTTTGAAACTTCACTAGAGATGCGTTTCTGCTGACATAAAACCTATTTGTATCACAAGGATTATCAGCTCTGTCCGTGAGTCTGGCTCGCTCTGCCCATTGTCAGCAGTTGTGTCTACAAAAAGACCACAGCATCGTTTGTACTGTAGGTGTTCAGGTACAAAGAAGCCACAGTCACTACTTTGAATAAGTGCCTGATGGGAGCAAGGAGGTTTCCGTAGCTTGTAGGTTGGTTTTGAGAAGTGTCCAGCTCCATACACTCTGTGGACACAGCTTCAAATAAGACGAGGTCACCACTGCAGGGATATTACTGTGGTCAGTAGAGGCACCGTTGTGACCATCTAAGGATTGAAATGCATATCCGTGGCTTACTAGATAAAGCAAAGTGGGAGAAGCCACTCAGTGGATAAAACTTGATATTATTTTTTGATTATTTCAGCTTCTCTTTCAATTGCTATCTTTGTGCTTAGCTGTATGGTTTATCTGACTGTATTGCTGTGGTTGGGGTGCAATGCATAGAACAGCATAGTTTGTGTTAATAATAATAATTAATAAAAGGGCAGTACAGTAGCAATTGTTTTTCCTTGATTCAAGCACAGCATCTCTACTGGTCAGATAGAAGGGCTTGTCCTGGACTCCGGAGGCTTTGTGTCACTTTTCAAAACCTTTATTTTCTTATTTTTTTAGCTTTATTATTTCAAGATCCTAAAATCTCCTGCCAGCCTTAAATTATCTTTTTTTTTTTTTTTTTTTTTTTGGCTTCCTATTGAAACCATCCATTCATCCAGTTTCCATAAAGCCCCTAATAACTATTCTAAAGTTTTTGTTCTTGGCTCTTTGCGAACCTATAAATACTGGTTTGAAAACCCAAGCTGAAATCTGTGCAAATAATCCACTCCTTCTCCTCTGGTTATAAGAGGGGCCTTCAGTGTTTTGCTTCCCAGCACTTGCTAGTTATCAGTGGTCCCTATGACTGTTTAGGGGGGAAAAGGTAGTTGTGGTGTATAAGCAACCTGACAGACACATCTCAGAGGCATGAGGGTTGCAATAACAAAGGAAAATAGCAGCAGGTAAATTAGGTAAAACACAAGTTGTGCTCCAAATGTATCTTTTCTTCGTGCCTTAGTGTAATCCCATATTTAGCATGTGCTTGCCTCTGAGTGAGGAGCCTGTTGAGCTGGTCAACAGCTCTTACCTTTGTGTGGCAAACAAACTAAGCACAGCCCTCCTCCTTGAGTGTTGTTAGTGCATGGGGAAAGCCCTGAGAGACCCACGACTTGTTCCCTGAGATTGTCAATCCTGTGACATGTTGGGTTGTTCTGGTGAGAGGTGAAAGCATGGCCATGCCTGGAGGGGGCTGACCTCAGCTGCCATGAAGCCTGAAGACAGTGTGGAGGATGAAGCAGTAGAGAAGTCCCAACAGAATATCAGTGCCTTGGGGACATCTGGCTTTTGGATGAGAAGCCAGCTTTTTCCTGGTAGTAAGACTTGACACTGATATCTAGGATGATGTCTGCATATTATGGGAAAGTTTCATTGTTCTTGTCAAAAAACAGACCCTTTTATGCAAAGCTAATCCCTATGAAGTTTCTTGCTACATTTGTACCAGTGGTGGTATGATGTTATGGATACAGAGAACTCACATGAACTTCACACCAAGCTGGTCAAGAGGGGGTTGGGTTCAGTCTCTTGCTTTTCTTGGTGGTGTGTTGGCTCTTTTTTGCATTGTGTGGATGCTGGTATACTGGGTCCTGATGGCAGTAGAATTGCTTTGTCCCAGCTTGTGCATGGACACTAGATTTATTGCAGCTAACCAGAGGCAACTCTTCACTTACGTGCTCAAAGTGAAGTGAATCCAGGATCACGTGTCCATCTCATGTCCTTCACAAATGCTCAGACTAACTGGTGTCACAAGCAAGAGGCCAGGCCTAGAGCTATTGACCTCAACTGAAAAAATCCATATGTCTTCAAAAGCTTTGGATCCTCACCAGAGATAAAAGCAAACCCTCCACTATACTTTTTCTATGCAGAGACACTGAGTGGGGCCTCTGGCCAACATCTGAAAAAACGGGACCTAAAATTAGGCCCCAAAAATACCAAGAGCAGTGAGTGGTTCCAACTGATACCAAGTTAGGAAAAAGGGCCTGAAATAAACAGATTCCTCAGTAACCAAGATCCTGTTTTTGAGACAAGTGTTCATTCTCACAAATCAAAACAACAAGAAACCAAAAAGAAAGAAAGAATGAAAACATCAAATCAAATCCCAGCAAACGGATGATATTATCAGCCAAAGCATGTCTTACTAGCATGTTTTCCAAAATTCCTCAGGGAGTACCAGTGAGCCATGAAGAGGATATTGCTCTTTTCTGAAGTATTAGATTGGGGTTTTTTTGGAACACGCCACATTTATTCATGTGACAAATCTGTTCTTTTGTTAGGTCATGTATTCGCTTTATGGCTCTTTTGTCCCTTGTGAAGTTTCTTCCTTTTCCAGGCTTATGCTGTAAGATTGTAATTATTTTTTTAAAGAGTGTAATCTCTTTGGCTTTCAGATGTACAGTATAATTATTTGTCTCATTTGGCAGGTAAAGTGAGGAAGCAATTAGAAGTAATAAATACTCTGTCAGGAGGATAAGATTGATGCCCAAGGACTATTTTGCTTTGATAGGTGTGTGTACACATCCGTCAATGCAATCCTATTTCCTGGCTGAAATTGTTGGGAGTACTGAAATGTAAATGCCAGAAAACATTAATAGGAATTACAGCAATCCCAAGAACATCTCTGATATCTTTAGAAGTAGTACTTGGATCTGGTTTTCAGCCCTCTTCTAAGCTGGTGTTTTTCATTTCTGCATATGATGAAAGTGGCCATGATATTGTATTTTACATTACTTTTATGTATCAATTAGGAACATCTACTTTATAATTTCAGGATGAATGACTAAACAGTAAGGCATAGGAAGCCTTACAAGATGACTTGCTTTTTTTTTTTTAATTGTATACATAATTTGTCACAGTCACTTGAGCACCTAGCATATATTTATTGTTATACTTAAGTTATTGTCTTGTCCCAGCACCCTACTTTTCAGTCAAGATGTCATTGTGTAGTTGCACACTAGCAGGCAGTTTCTGATTCAGGAGATTGTGTACCTGCTTGACTCTATACAAAGGGAGGGAGGACTCATACCAGCCTTAGCTGTGTAGTTCCCCAAAGTGATTGCGTGCAACAGCGCAGAATTTTTTTGCTGTCTGTCTGTCGAGAATTTAGGAGAGTGAGTGTGATTCCTGGCTTAATTCTCATGCTTTTGATGCCAGATAAATAAGTAATATCTCTAGGAATATATGCACCTTGAAATCTATTTGTGAGGAAGCATGTAGAGGGCACACTGAAATATGCGGCAAAGAAAAAGTATGTGTTTATGTGGCTGTTCAGGACCAGAAATACAAAGTCTTCTCAGATATGCACAATCTCACTTTTAACAAACTTTTTGCCTGTTCTTTCTTCCTATACTGACCGTTGGATACCACACCACCAGACTGCCCTGGCAGTTCTAGGTGCAGCAGATGAGACAGAGCAAAGAAAACAGAGCTGAAGTACTCTCAGTGTAGGAGAACTGCTATACAAGGCCAATAGAGAGTCTGATCATCCTTATGAAACGCAGCAGGAGCTTCCTTTTTTGACAAGGCATCTAAACAAGGGCTGGGTTTCTCCCCACACTGCAGTCTCTAATGTTGTGTGTCCTCTTTCTGTAACTAGAGAATTCCCTAGTTCCTCTAATTTGAGAAAGGAAAGAAGCTGAAGCTTCCAGAAGCCCTACTGGCAACTTGCTTTCTAGTCTAATTACGAGGAAGATGGTCAGAAGCTAGAGAGACTGTCTCCATCGCAAAACCCTAGATAGATTCTGATGTAGAAAAAGGGCTTTTGCTCCACATAGTACAGCCTTTTCCATTTTAAGTTCAAGTGCAGTCACAGTGACAATAGTGACTTATTCTGTCCAGTGTCAGTTTATAATGGAATGTAGATATAGTTTTAAAAACACATATTGGATTTATACGCGGCTTAAAATGTTAGCATATTACTCTGTGGTCTTGGAGTAAAATCACAAACCTTCAGATTCTGGAAGACAATACAGGGAATGATACTCCTCTGGTACTGTAAATTATATTTTTCATTTACAGCTCTGGCAGATTTCTTGAAAGTTCACTGATATCCAGACAAAAACAGTCTTAAGCAAACCTGAACTGTGCCTAGAAAGGAATCTTGATGTTACCTATGTTTGGAGCTTACTATTTCTAATTCTAACAGAATGTTTTAATGATTTAATTTTTTTTTTTTATGCGTGGCAGGAGGTCCCTCTCCTCCATCTCCATTCAAGAAGCATGCTGTGGCCTCCTCCAAAGATCTCCAAAGGCACCCAAGGCACTGTACACGTGGGGTAGTGCACTTCATCTGTCCTGTGCAGTAAGTCTTTATGGTGCCTCAATTGCCTTCACAGTGCTTGCTTGTGGATACCATCTCTCCCTTAGACCCTTCCCACGTGCCAGACTGAAGCAGCAAAACAGTTGTGTCATTCTTCAGTGGCCTGCTGATGGCATCACTGTGATTCCAGACTCCAGCATGTATGGGCCAAACTCACAGGTACCATAAGTTTTAGAGAAGAGTACTAAAGATGACCAGATGAATGAAATGGTTGCTTTATAAGGGCTGGTGGGACAGGCTGGAACTCTTCAGCTTGGGAAAGAGACACTGAATGTGGGGTATGATAAAGGCTAACAAAATTACGGAGTGTGGCACCAGGGCTATGAACCACTGCCTATGGCCAGCCTTGAGACTCAGAAGTACCCTCTTTATCTGCTTCCTAATATCTCTGCAGTTTCTGCCACCTGCACCTTCTTCTTTCTCAGCTGGCAGTAGCTCTCTTTCTCCAAATGAGCAGGCAGCTGTCTGATGTTGGTCAAGTCTAGAGTAGTTTACACCGCCTCTTGACTATATTAACTCCCTCTGCAAATACTGTGTGCTGTCTCCTGCTCTCTTTTCCCCATCTGCTTCAAGAAAGGGTGAGAATTTCCTACAGTGTGGGTTTGTTGCCTGCCTCTCTCTCATTCCACCTCCCTACCTGGCCCCCTTGCTCCCCACCCCCAAAAAGTTTGCTCAACATCAGGGATGTTCAATGTGCACTCCAGTGTCCACCTAGAGTGAGCTGCCCTCAGACCGTGACAAACTTAGACTAGAGAGCTAACATTAACTGAGATGAAGGTTTTTCCATCCATGGCCATCTGAAGTCACGGAGAGCCCAATACAAGTCCTCTCTTAGTTAGGTCCTTGGGTCAGACAGGGAAGAAAGGAACACTGAAAAACAGAAACTAAAACTTCTGTCTTCCACTGCAGGTTGCTGGAAAATGAGCTATTTCTTGCCTACTGGTCATAAAAAGGCAAATGTGCAAGTCATGTAAATCACAGAATAATCAGCTCTTATGTGAGGTTGATATTGCAGCTGCACAAGGTAGATTTCTTATAATCTCCTTTATTTCCTAGCAAGAGAAGTGCTGGATTATCTCTATTTATGTTTGCACAGTCAAAATGGATTCCTCTGCTTTAGCCTAACACAAGTTATCAGATGCTGACTTAGCAATATGTAAACAATGTCTGTGGAGATCAACCTGGGATCTGATGCTCTGGTGGTCTAGGAGTCTATTAAGTCTTCAGAAGTTTTTATTCCATCTTAAGTAATGTACAAGCAGTTTCCTGTTGACATCTAAGCAGATGGCAGTGTGAGGTTTCCATAGACATAACCTGCTGGGTTTAGTTTGATTCTTTCTTTGGGTGATATATGAAAATTAAATACAGTAAGAACTGGGTTAAATTTTTCAAATCTTAAAGCTGACTAATGTGAAAATAAGAAAGTTTGTTTTCACAGAAGAAGGGAAAAGAGTATTTTAAATCATTGCAGAAAACTTTGCGCTATTTCCAAAATATGGAACTTGCATTTCTTTTCTGTAAAAAACAATCACATTTTGAGGAAGATATATAAATTATTAGGCTACTAAAAATCCTGTGACCCTTTCAAATGGTAGGGATACTTTACTTTCCTGCCACAGCAGATTCCAACTTTAACTTCCAATTTCCTTTTCCCCTTTAGTTGCTTTAAGCATTCCTTCATTCTTGGCCTTATTCTCTCAGGCTTTACTTTTATATCAACCCCAGTTCATCCTGAGATTGCAGCATTTCTTTGTATAACATCACTTCAGTTAAGGACTTTGGAGTGCATCACTGAGGGAGTGCCACACTAGAAGGATTTGTGCCAGGTAAGATATGTAGTAATTGTCTTTAAAATAATTTGTTTAACTTTGTTCAAAACATTAAAAAGTATGTCTTTTTCTGCCACTGGCATCCTTATGGATTAGGTGTCAACCTTCTTCTGTGAGGATAACAGACCTAGTGTTGATGAGTCAGGCTTCGGGAGGCCTATGCTGATTCATATTGGCTGAACATCTGAGCAAATTCAAAGTCATGTGGCATTCAGAGTTGGAGGAGGAACCTTAAATCAGAGGTCTTTTCCATCTCATCTGTAACATGTGGGTATGGCAAGAGGGTTCTCCATTGGAACGAACATGCAGTGGTGTAAGAAAATAAGTGCAGCTCAGTTCCTCTGTCTTGTGGGTGCTGTAGTTAGCAGAAGTCCTAACTTGAATACCATAATATGTCTTCTGGATCCAGCTGAGTCATGCGGACTGGCTGCTTCTGTCCATAAAGAAAGGGAATGCAGTGTTTCCTTTCTTCAGAGGCCTTGTCTCCTTCATCATCAGCAAGGAAATATTGTCCCTTTGCCAGGCAGAAAAGGCAAGTCACCACATGAGCTTTTCAGCCTGGAACCAGTCCTGGAACTGGTGAGGCTCGGGCTGGTAAACCAGGAAGCGTAAGTTATCCCTCTACTGCTCCTGAATGAGGTGGCAGCCAGAATGCCAGCTTCAGACAACTCCCTGGTTTTCTGCTTGTTTTCCTGCCACATGGGCGATGTCTCTAATGTAACACTTACATCCTCTATGTATTATTGTCTGTCTGTACATGTAGGTGCCCAGACAGGCATTTGCCTTCCAGGATTTGACACATTCCCACATGCTGTCTGCCCAGATCACTCCAAGCCTGGGCTGTGGGGATATAACACAGCTCAGCTTAGTCTGCTATGGAGGAAGGTTAAACTGAATCAGGTTATCCTGTTGTCAACTAAGAGTGTGTAAACAAGAAATACCATAGTCAGCTTAATGTATGTTTGTTAACTTGGCTATACCCAAATCCTTTGACTGTAAGGCAGTGGGACAGGAGAGGATCTTTCTGTTCTGTTTATACAGCCTCTGACATGGCAGGGCTGTGACCTGTGTTTGGGACCACAGATAATCTAATCCTGTGTTTTGCTTAAAACTGCAGCCCATCTCAGGTCATGTGCAGTAATTCTCTGAGGCTCAGAAACTAGGGATAATAGAATATCTCATGGTCCAGCTTCCTTGGATTTCATGAGTCCCTGCAAGCCTGATTACATGGTGCTCCCTACCTTGCTGGTATATCATGTCAGGTATTAATGCTTTCCCAAGGTGTATGTGGCCATGGACGAAGAAAGACTGACAAGTGCAACAAACCATCTTCATTCCTTTGCCATAGGGGTGGAACAGAGCTTAACTTTTAATAAGCACCTTGCTCTTCCTCTGTATCTGTCATGCAAACAAGATTGGCTTCTCACCTTCAGCTTTCTGCGCAGAAAACTTAAAGTTTGCTGCCCTTAAAGCCCTTGTGCTTTAGTGGAGGCAGAGGGACCTATTCTGCCCTGCAAGTAATATTCCTATGAAGTACAAGAGCACTAATGTGAAGTTTAGGGCATAAACAAGCCCAGAATCAGATGTTGACCCCACGTGGTGGCAATGGGCTAGGGCTTGCCAGCTGAATACACGGCAAAGAGGGGGCACAGTCATAGCAATTAATTTTTTGCCTCAGGGTGGAATAGCAGACTTCCTCTGCTCACACTTCTGCAGAGCCAACCCCTGTTCAAAAAGCCAGCATGCTCACGTTACATCGTGTTCAAAAGTCCTTGCTGTTCCCAGAATATTTCCGTAGCTCGTTTGTCCGATGAGGGGCACAAGGGAAAGCAATTACTGCAGCAAAGGTGGAAAATGGAGGTAACGGTTCAATCTAATCACCACCCCACCGTGGAGAAAGCTACATCTCTCCTAACCACAGAGGAGGTGTTTAGTGCTCTGGTTCAAAGTAAATATTTCCTCATCACTCAGCAGCAGTTAGGCAGGATGTGCCAAAGCCAGCCAGGTCTTGCAACGTGAGGAAAACAAGAGCTGCATGGAACTGTCATCAGCATGAAGAGTTCTTGAGTTTAGAGTCGGCTCTTCTCACTGTGCTAAAACAGATGACAGGCCACAATACACAGCCACAGAGATTAAAGTTCAACAGACTTGCATGCAGAGCTAGTGGCTGGTTATTGCGTTTAACTCTTTGAAGACTGTAAATGACACTCACACCCTTCTTGCTAGAATCTAGAGGACACCAACAAGGAATCCTTTTGAGGGGCATCTGTGGCTAGTGCAGGGGATCCTTTCTGCAGACCTAACAGGTTAGGTTCCTCTACAGCTGTAGCTGTGCTGAATTACTAACTCAGTGCTAAGAGGGGCAACCTTCCATAATCCACTTTCTCTTGGGATGAGTCCCTGTCCCTGCAGAATCAGGGACTAGCCTGGATTTTATGCCTGTTGAAGTCTTTGCATCTACCTGACAGAAGGGAGATAAACCAGGCCAGCCTGATCTCATTCGGATCAGCTTTACCTCAGTCAAACTTGCTGTATTGATTCTCATGATGTTATTCCCTGTTTGCACTGAGGTCAGGACACTGCATTCTGGAATTATGTCATGAACAGGCATGACATTTATTTTCCTCCAAGTGCTTAGTTTGTAAAGCATTGCCAGGTGACAAGAGGAGGTTCTTAGGAGACAGCTGCTGTAGCCTGATAGTGTTTTAACATGATAAATATTTTGATGACTCCAACATGCTACAGTTGAACTATGATCAAACTCTTACCTCAGTGCCAATGATGGGGATCTTGTGTATCATTGGAATTACATTGCTTCAACTAATGTAATGAGTAAAGTGACTGTACAGTGAGAATCTCGGTTCAGACCTTAGAATAAAGATACAAACCTACATTGCTCTTAATTTAAGTATAGTGTAGCTTTTGCCTTCGGAAATATGGGTCTGAAGGTTAACATCTCTTGCTTGCACTGTTGTAGACAATTGCATCAGTTTTTACTGTTTATAAACCGATCAGAACCCAATGCAGAGCTTTGCTCAGACTGGTGTCCTGTGTACTGAACTGTGTTTTTGCTGGCCAGCAGTAGTTAGGTTCTTTACTTCCTCTCTGGACGGACTCCAAGAGGTAGTATTTTATTCATTAATAAATTGCAACTTAAGTCCAGTTTATGACTGAAAACTTGATGTAAAGATTGCTGAAAGAAAACCATCTAGGTGAGCCTTCAAGAAACTTCAGGATAAAACATTGCTTCTCTGCAGATTGATCTATAGGTTTATGTACAGTGATGCCAAACTGCACTCACATACAATGACTTTTCAGCACAGATGCTGTATACTGGCTGTTGGTACCCCATATGCAATTTTCTCAGAGATGTTTTAATTTTTAGGTCCCTAAGCAGTTTTTAAAAAGATCTCAACAGTTACAAAGGAATTGTACAAAGAACAGTTTAAAATGTCAGTCAGATATTTGCTGTATCAAATGTCAAGTCACATACTTTGGCTTAATGAAATCAGTTTCCAGTAGAGTTCATAACATCATCAATGACCTAAACAGCGTACCTGACAGCTTGCCTGCCATCTCGAGCTGTAAATCTGGGTAATTAATGGTATATCGAAGAAGAAAAGGTCAATAAATGCAGAAACGTGTGGAGAATCTAATCTTTCCCTGGCAGATTGTTATTCCTCCCTTTTCACTCTCCTTTCATTTTGTAATCTGTCACATTAAACTGGTCACACTTAACAAGAGCCTGATCAAGACAAGTTTCCGATAAAGCCGCATCCATTCTTGCCACAGAGCATGAGATGGACAAAGGCAGTATGTGACTGCAGATCTGGGAGCATGCAAAGGGAAAACTGTTCGTGAAATGCAGTTGAAGGAGTCATAAATACATGTAAAAATACTAAATTTTAGAAAGAGATCAGGGAGACTACAGAAGTCAGTCATCTCTTCACGCAGAATTAAAAAGATTTTTGTTGAGTTTATGGGTTTTTTTGAACAAAACTGCTACTGTTGAGAACAGAAATCTTAGGCTTCTGAGCAGTAGACCTGGTAGTCCTTCTGTCTGCCAGTGCATTTTTCCCTGTAGTGTGCTTAACACTTTGCCCAGTCCAGAAAAAAATGACTCAGTCAAAAGGACTTCCTCCATCTGCCTTAGGTGATTATTCCACAGCCTATTAGGTCTCCCCATTAGGAAATATTTTGAACGTCATTTTCCCTGCGCTTACTTTTAAACCATCATTCTGACTAGATACTACCCTAAACAACAGTCTTCCATCATTAGTATTTCCATTTCTTTTGTACTGTTCTATGGTTATCACATCCCCTCCAGCATTTTGCTGGTGTTTAGTTGAATTGCAGATGTTTAGTGTATTTAAACTTTCCTTGTACGCCAAGCATAGGACTGGCACCAGTGTATTTATACACCATTAAACAAGGGCGGTGCCTGTTAAATGTAACTGCTTTCTTCTGATGCTTTCATGGTAGTTGTGCTAGAGAACAAGGGCAGCTTCTATTCTAAACTACATGGAAAAGGTGTAATTGCTAAACAAGAATGACTTATAAATAGACTATATATAGTAATACATTAGTTTAGTATCCAGCCTTAAGTCCACAGTGGAAGCAGTTAAATTTAATTGATGCCAACTGCTCAAAGATATTGCATGTATGTGTGCGTGTGAGAAATTCCAACCAAACTGATGAATATTATCAGGTTTACTAGGATTCTGTATTTTAACAGTAAAGAATATCTCTAAAACCACTAGAGTCTTTTAGACTGGGGGAAACATTGCAAATGTTGCCACACTGTGTCTGGATGCATAATATGTACGTGGTTTTGTATCTTAGCATATTTGGGTTTCTTTGAACTTTAAGATTCGCTCTGAATTTCTTGAGTATACAAAGCTCACTTCAAGGGTTGTTATATAATTGTATTGTGTATATCACCCTAAATTGCTGATACATACTGTCTACTTGAACTCCAGCTACACTGTTTGAATTAAAGGTAGGGATAATAGCTCTGTCTCTTAGTAAAGTTGTAAACACTTAGTATTTACCTATGTTTGGTTGCTTATAAATTTACTAAGCTTTAAGTCTTTGGGTTTAAATTTTCTGTGCTGACTCTGTCTGTCGGACACAATATGGTATGTGCATGTAAATGTTATGATCATTTCATTGAATTTTTTCAGGCTTTTCTGAGAACAAGGAAAGAGGAAAATGTGGTATAAAAGTGCAAGAACAGTCATGCCAGGTCAGACCAGCTGTCTGTCTAGCTCAGGATACTCGCTCTGACAGTGGCCAGTACTGCAAGCGTATTTGACACTTCTTTTAAATATTCTCCCAGCCTCCAACAATTTGTGGCTGAGGGATTTTAGAACCAGACACGATATTTTGTACTTAATAGTCCTTGAGGGATTTTGCTTTGGTGACTTTATTTTTGAATCTGTGTAAGCTTTTGGCATCTAGAATGTAATTTGGTGAGGAGTTCCACTGCTGAAATTCCACTGGTTGAAATGAGGTCCTTTCTGGTTTTTTGATCCTTTTTCCTGTCATTTTCAATTGAAGATACCAAGCTGTTATATTGGAAGCAATCATTCTGAAGGCCAGCTTCTGCCAGACCCGCTCTTGGTTCTCATTTTGGAATAGAAACAACCAGCTCAGAGCCCTTTGCTATGAAGGCAAAGTAGAAGTATTGAAGATTGTTCCTTCCCATGTGCATCACTTCACATTTATTGACACTCAATGTCATTTGCCGTTTTTCTGGCCAGACACGCCATCTTGTCACCTTCATCTGAAATTTTTCATAATCATTCCTTAATACCTTGAACACCCAGTTATCAGTAGCAAACTGTCTTCTCACTATTGTCTTTCTTTTCTAGTTCTTTGCATAAAGCTTCTTTTTCCCAAGGTAAAATTTGTACAGGTTTTCTTTGAGCAGCTCTAGCCACTTCATATGATAAAAAAGTAGTAGTAAGAGTCAGGATATTCAGGAACACAAATATTGCTATGCCCAGGAGCATCCCAAAATTTCATGAGTCATGTGAAAGGGAATGCAGCAGATATTCAACAGCAATGATTAAGGAAATATGGGCACATTGAGTTTCACTAAAGGGTAAGTATATTTTATTTATGTAACTTTAAAGGGATGACTTTAGATACCAAGGGTCATCAGATTTTGGCCAAAGAATTAAAGAGCAGGCCCAATGCTGACTAAAATTGAGAGTGAGACTTGCTTAGAAATCAGTAGGGGGTTGTAACAGATGTAAAAATAATGTTCCTGGGTTAAGAATGAATAGGAACTAGTCCAGGAAAGCAATTAAGTGAATGTCTAGCTGTATAAGCCTGAGTAAATATTTTCAGTGGGAATACATATTCTGAAATTGAAGACCATACATAAATGCTTTGCTGGACCCCTTGCGGAGCTGTCTGTAAGTATTGAATATATATGAATTGTTGGAAATACATAACCAATTTGAAAATAACCAATTTATCAATGTGGTTTTGACCATAAATGTTGACTGGTTGTTAGCTGATTTCTTCTTTTTCATGCATCTCTCCCAGATTCCCAGTGAGCTGCAGACTTTGTGGGTCTTCTCTGGGGTCTAGTTTGGCCCCCACTGAAGATAAGTGGCAAAGTTCATTAAAAAAAGTATCAGCAGGAATATTTTTTTTTCTTTCAAAATAAAGTTTCTTAATCTTCTCCATTCCTTCCCCTTGTTCCTCTCCAGGAGATCTGTTCCACACAACCCATGGAATTTTGGCTTCTCATTTATATTTGGAAGAAAAACAGATTTCAAACTGTTGGAATTTCTCACAGATTGGAAATTCCTTTTTCCAGATAGTTCTACATGAAAGGGACCCAGTGGCTTCTGTGGCACTTGGCTTGCTGGGCAGGATTGTCAGGCAGAGGTAGCAACACCTGGAAGGAGGAGGAGGGACGGTATGCCAGCACATCCACCACCTTGCCACGAGGTAAAGCACCTTCTGCCCTAGTGATGGTAACTGAGCCACCTCTTCTCCAATCCTTTGTTAAATCTCTTCCAGAATAATAGCTCCTTTGCTAAGTGAGTTTAACCTTTCCAGCTGTAAAGGTAGTGGATATCTTTGTTAGAGATGGGATTCTCAGAAGTTCCTAAGAGGCAGCTGTCAGCTCTCAGCAGCATGGGACATTTCAATTTGAAAGTCCAACATAAAAGGGAAAAAAAAACCAACAAAAAACCAAACAGAAGTAGGAGATTCTGGTTAGTAGAAAACAAATAAAAATAGCTATTGTTTCACCTTTCAGTGTGTCATTTTTGCTGTCCACTCTCCAGTCTCTTTCTGTTAAATTTCTTGGAAGAGTAGAAGAAAGACAAATTTCACTGAATTGCAGTATCAACAGGGATAAGGAGAGACAGGAAAATTGTTTTACATGGGATAAAAAAAGTAGAATGTATATTATCCAGGATGAAATGTGTAGGGTGGCAAGGCACAGGCAGCAAGTGTGAGGAAGATCTTGAAGGACTTCTGTTCCTCTGCTGCTGTTGCATCCTTTCAATACAAGTTTGAGTGTAGGTGGGACATAGGTCTTCCATCCCTAAAGCACATGTCTCCTCCAGTCATTTTCATAAGTATGAAAAATATGTAAGAAGGTAGAATTTAACTGTGTTTGCCTTTTTATTTTCCATAGTAGATGACAGTCAAGGTTTACACTTACACAGATAAGAAAGGCACCAGAGTAAATGT
Organism: Coracias cyanogaster; assembly: GCA_033124195.1. Classification (NCBI taxonomy): domain Eukaryota; kingdom Metazoa; phylum Chordata; class Aves; order Coraciiformes; family Coraciidae; genus Coracias; species Coracias cyanogaster. The sequence continues at coordinate 61,552 of JAVSBS010005732.1, read as the reverse complement.
TAAAGCACTTTCTTCCATAAATGACTATGAATTGCCTTTTCTTTGTGGGAAAACAATAATCAAAGAAGGCCTAGCTGATCTGATTGGTTTATAGCACCCTTAGTCCTATGACAAAGTCAGTCACAAAATGTTCTTGCAGAAGGTGAGTAGTCAGGAAGGAATGATAAAATGCTGTGTAATGGACAGAAAAAAGAAATAAAATTATTTTCAATGTGTCTTAAGGGACAACAGCAGATATCTCAAAGCTCAGTACTAAAATTTAACATATTAAGTTCTTGGAAGATTGGACAAATAAGAAGCTTGCAGGGTTTTGCAGATTTAACTTTATTTTATTTGGGTTAGTCATGCCTGAGGAAAACTATGGCTAATTCCAGAGGGGTCCACTTTCATGTGATCTCAATTCAGCGACCACATTGGTAGTTACTCATGATGTACCAATGCGCACAGGATCTTTGCTGGTCAAGGTTGTTCTAAGCTCTGTTCCCTTAAGTCCCTTAGTAACTTGAGTCTCAGAAGATTAGGCTTTTTTTACAGAGCCCTCTAGAGCCCAAGAAATCCCTTTTGCAGGTACTGTAATTTTCCTGACTGCCAGGTCTGTGCTGGCACCATGCACATTCCTTGCACAGCCACACCCCGTGTGTAGGAGCTGTAATGTCACTGCTGACACTCACATGGAGGTTCAGGAGAACATGTTCTGAACCTGGGCTGGTGGTGTTTCAAATGAGACTGCTGCCTCTCCGAAATGATTTAGCCTTCTGCTGGTGAAGTTGTGGACATGGTCTCTCCAGAAACATCTTCTGTTTGATTGGGTTTTTGCCTTGGCACTGCAGTACCCTGTGAACATCCCTTGGTTATGACCGTTAGGATATTTTGCTTTCTTCCATGCCTTGGCACTTGTGACTTCTGCCTGCAAACTTTAGGACACAGGTCATTACACCTGGGGCTTTAGCTGACCCCCAAAATGACAGAGCTCTGTGTGACCAAGGACATACCATTCTCATTTCTGCCCTGGGTTGCTCAGCCTTGCTATCTGTTTCAGGCATAAAGAAGTGCAGGCAGCTGCAGTGTGACCGTTTTTGTAGCCGGAGATGCAGAGATAAAAGGAGGTTCCTTGGATTTTCTACATCGCACAGAGGGAACATAAACATTTTGACCTTTATGAGAATCTTTGTCAAAGACCTAACAGCAGTGGGTGAAGGATCTTGCACAGCTCTGGTAAGGAAAAGGAAATCAATGACCCACGGTAGCAACTTCCATAAGCAGTAAGTCTGACTTTCAAAGTGGTCAGGGAAGACAAATGAAGGCAAAAAAATAAGAAAATGAGTCAGATTCCCAGAGAGAGCAGCTGAGCGATGGTGGAATGAAGTATGTGCCTTTTAGAGCTTTGAAGTAAGGCGCAGAAGAGATTCTTCAGAAATGCCTTTCAGATCACTGTCTGACACTATAAACACTGTTCATGACACCCACTAACCTGGCTGGCTGCACTTTTAATGCATCAGCCTCCAAGCTGTCCTTGAGTATGTGGTGTTTGAAAGGGAAATGAAGGAGCTTTCACAGGTGAAGTTGGTACACTTGGTTGTTTCCCTCTAGTTTCCCTCTGTTCTAGTGTTGATTATCAGTGGAAAATACTACTGCTATAAGGCAGAAGCTGCTTTATGTCTCAGTTCAGGCTTCAGTCTGCTTTTATCCAGGACTAGGTCCTTGAATTTCAGTATTATTTTTTTTCCTAATTGACACCAGTACAAAGAGGAGAAAATTGAGTGATAAAAATCTCTTCCAGTAAGCGATCTTGGAGCTGTCTTTGCCATTAAAGTCTCTCTTCACAGCAGGGTCTTAAGAAAGTTCAAGGAATGCATGTCTGTCGATTCAGGAACAGGCACAAGTCTAAGCGCCTTCCTGAACCACTGCCTTAAAATAACTCCACCAATGGCCACTTGTGCAGTGACATTTTGGAAATGTGCACTGCTTATTAGAAAACTTGACTGTGAATACCAGGCAATCTACTGCGGTTCCTGGGATGTCAGCCCAGAATCCCAGCAGCCTCCCCATCTCAGCATAGCTCAGAAAGGCAGTTTGAAAATTGAAATCTTCATGTAAAATAATAGATGTTGCAAGATGGGAAGCCTCATAAATTGAAAAATGTCAGTTGGTTTTGCAGAGGTTGCTTACTTATTTTCACCTCATAAACATTTCAGAAGGGATTCTAGCACTTTGTTAAACTGCTGCTGTGTTGGAGTCTTCCATGTTTATTTATACACACCTAGTAAACTCCCTGAAGGAGCCAAAGGGCCTGGTTTCAGCAGCCCTGTAGCTGCGCATGTGGGCTTTTCATTTTTTTCTTGCGCTGGATTAATGTTCTGATAGACAAATCTGAGCAAAGTGTGCACATTAAATGCAAATGTTTGTTCCCCGAGGAAATGTGAGAGCCCACCAGCTAACCTTGCTAGTCTAGGTGTGCTTGTCCAAAGAGGGATGATGATTAAACGCCCAGTTTGGGGTATCATTTCTTTTGCAGCTGTAGCCACATCTCTGCTTTCTGTTTGGAGCTATTGGCTTGGCTTTAGACCCCATCCCTTCAGCAGCTTACCTGCCACATGCAGCACAGGTGGGTCTAGCACTCTCCTCAGGACTTGTAGAGGACTTGTAAAGTAGGATCCCAGCCTGACGTAGGTCAGCTCAACTCTGGCCAAGGTTATTGGCCAAATTCTCAGCTGCTGGAAAGTTGATTTAGTCATTGTAAAAGTCTGTGCAGCTCTGTACAGTGATTTGTTTCCACTTTCAGGGTATTTGTGATGACTTGCCTCACTGGAAACTTGCTTAAGCTGGTGGAGTAAAAAGGTGTTTCCTCTGATTTCAGCTGGTCTGAGAGTTATCTAATTCTCCCAGACCACATCTTCATGGCAGTTGTGAGGACAGAGAAGCTGTAACATCAAAATAATTATCTGAGAGAAAAGAAACCTTTTACTTATGTTCCTAGTTTATCCTTCATCCTGTGCTTATGTCTCTTTGTGTGTCCTTCACCCTGTCCCAGTGCAGTGGGATCAGCCCCAGTGTTTCTGCCTTAAGCCCCTCTCCTGCAGTTGGCCCTGTGACCCTGCTGGTGGGGTTTGCTCTGGAGCCCAGTAGCGGTGGTACTCAGGGTACCCCTCCGGAACACCCCCCAGACATGTTTTCTAGGTAATATCAGCGGTTAAGCTTTCACCCAGTGAAAGTCAGCATGAGCCAACAAAGTCAGCAGTTTTGGGCCAGTGACCAGGAGATAAGTGCCATAGGCTAAAGTCACAGTGCAGAAGTTTTTTTCACGGGTGTTAAGGGATTTGTTCATGACAGACACCAGGCTAGCTTGACTGCCTGGACGACATCTTCTCCTGTAGATGTTTTTTGTTGAGCCATATACCTCCCTTATCTGGAATATCTCCATTGGTTTTAGTGAATTTCTCAGGATTTTCATCAGCACTAAAGAACATTTAGTTCGTTGATTATGATACTGTCACTACCTCAGCCCTGCAACGACTATGGCAAACAGGCCAAATACAAAGTTGGGGTAGGCAAGAATTTCCTCCATTGGAAATTTTCGGGATGGATTTTGCAGTTGTGCTTATCTGTGCATATCAGTGTGCAAGCTGACCAGAAAAAGTGTCTAAACAGAACTGATAGAAAGTAGGTGTGCAAAATGAACACGACTTCCATTTCAGTGGGGCCAAGGGGAGGTATTGAACATCATGAAGGGAGAAGTATAATACTGAGTATATGTGTGAGGACAGAGCTGTTTGAAGAACTAGGAAAAATAAACCCTGCATAGATTGATGTTATCTGTGGATCTAGCTGCCTATCTTTTGGTGAATCTGTTGTTGCTACTACAGCCATCTAGAGCATGCAAAAGAGGTGAAGCTTGTGATTTTTTTAAAAAGCCTTTGGGCTTCCTTAGTTCCCAGCTCTTTGGAGGGCAGTACCTAAAGCAGTGCTTGTCGTTCACTGTGAGAGGGAAAGGAGCAAGAGACCTGCACCTTGTCTGCTGGGAACTCCTATGGGTGTAAAGCTTGCTCTGTTCATGTGCTCTCCAGAAAGCTGCTGTGCCTACCTAGGTGCCAACGTTCAACATGTTACAGTGGCTTTTCCCACACCTATCCCACCAATCCATGTTTTATGTATTTATGATTTAATGTCCATCCTTCTGCTGTGCTGAGGACTGACTGTGCATTGCAGGCAAGAAGCATTCCCTCTCTCCCCTCCCTCTGGAGGTGTGAGCTCTGCTGCCCAGGCAGAAGGGGAAGGGAATGTGTTAATGGCTCTATAATGAGAAGGGTAATTTTTCCTGGCAGCACTTTTAGATTTGCTTCCAGAATGTGTACAGTTATCACTTATGCTACTTCAAATTCTTTCCTTTTCTTCGAAGAGGTCACTGCATAGACAGAGAATTTGGATTATCAGGCTGCTGGCACTGGCCTGCATTTTCCACTGTGTGTGCTTGGAATACAGTCTGGTCTTGTGCCTCTCCTGATCTGCTTACCTTTTCCTTTCCTCTCTTCTTGCTCCCCCTCAGTAAGATGTTGGCTTCATCTTTTCATGAGGAAAAATTCAAAAATTTTAAGTGAGCCATTAAATCACTTGTGCAATTTCTCTGAAAACCTTAAAGTTGCACATCTAATCTCCTAAAGCGTGAAGACCCCAGTGGAATGACTAAGGCATATTGGTGTTTGGGTCCTCAGGGCAAACAGAGGACGCCAAACTTGAGTCCTTGCTACTGGAACAAGAGCTTTGAAAAGGTCATATCTAATCCTTAATCTAGGGGTGCCATAGCTGTAAATCTGAGCTGGGCTGTTTGCAGGTGGGGAATTGTTCAGCATGCAGTGTGATGTCACACCCTGTACCCAGACAGGACAGGTAGCACTTCCCTGCTTTCTGTGTTGCTGCCATCTCTAGTGTGCTGCAAAATCAAGCCCTGATTGTAGGAAGCAATGAACAGTCTAAAGGTGAAAAGAGGAGCAAAGGGGCCCTGATAGTGGCTAAGAGGACTTTCCTTCAGTCATTTCTGTTCAGGGTTTCTGAACCCTTCAAAACAGAATGTGACTGAACGGAACTGGACTGGGACAGGACAGCTGTGATTGATCTGTATTGTAGAGCTTCACTACACTCTTCAACCCCTCTGAGCTTGAACACCTGTGGTTTTGAATATCAGTGCTCCTGACTTAGGTTTGCAAGTCAAATATTGTAGTTTGGAATACTGCATTTTGGAGTCAAGTGTAGCCCCAATGTACAGTGAACAGGAGTGATCACCATTTCATAACCAGCTGATGGGCTTCTGAAAGGAGAACTCCGAGTCTTATAGAATCATAGAATGTTCTAGGCTGGAAGGGACCTCTAAAGGACATCTGGTCCAACCTCCCTACTCGAGCAGGGACATCTCTACCTAGGTCAGGTTGCTCAGAGCCCCATCAAGCCTGACCTTGAGTGACTCCAAGGATGGGGCCTCCACCACCTCTCTGGGCAGCCCGTTCCAGTGCTCTATGACCCTCATGTTAAAGAATATAAAATATACTTACAACACAGAGAGACTGAAGCGCAGGGCTAGTATGAAGCTTGTTCTATGCAGTCCTTCCAAGGCACCCCATCACCAGAACACTGAGGATTACCTATAAGAAATTGAACAAATAATTTAGGACCACTAAAAACATGTATTTCATGCCACTACGGCCACTCACGTCCCATCCCAGTCTTGGAGAACAGGAGAACCACACTTAACACCTCAGTTTCATCCCAGTCAGCGTACACCAGCATTTTTCCAAGACTGGAAAGGACAGCTGCCAAGGTTAGGGGCAGGAGAATAACATGGAGTTCACCGATATAAAATAATTATTTCATAACTTGTGAAAAAAATTTATCTGAGCAAGTCTACTGGAACAAGAATGTTAACTAAAAAGTGTAGATGAAAACAATCTTTCTGCCCATGGTCACTCAGCATGAAACAGCAGAAGGGAATGACAGTAAGTAATCTCAGCATGGGATGGAGCAAAATCTGAAGGAGTACTGGATACACAACCCAAGAGATAAAGGCCAGGGTATGCTACTGATGAATCCCAATGAAGTCACAACCAAAAAGAATTGATCTTTAATCCACTTGACTCCAAAACAGAACAAAAAGTTCTTCTTCTCCATTAGTTCATCTAATAAAAGACATTTCCTCCCTGATCCTAATAGCATTACACACACTACTTACACTCTAGTAGTATTTACATACTTACAACAGATACTTATTCCCCCCTCCTCTTTTTTAGTTGTTTGACCTACATCAGTTAAACACTACCAAATAATAAAAATACAATACCCAAACTTAAAAAAAAAAAAAAGAGTAAGATGTTTTTCTTACTAATTACAGCTTGGGAAGCCATGTATCTTTTAAATACATACGTTTCCCTGAAAAACAAAAGGGTACTGTGTATGTTTTGTACACAGGCAATGATAAAACCTTCACACTGCAAGTCTTTACAGCCCCATAATTTACACTCTGATGTCATAAAACAGCAATAAAATATTTTAGAGATAGCCATAAAACTGTGATCCAAGCTCAATCTTTTCAAAAGCTCTGCTTCAACTCAGCTGTTAGGGTCTCAGCAGGATGATTTATATTTGAGCAGTGGCAAAGTTCACACATGGTCCAAACTTTTCCAGTTTGCCTGAGTTCTGATGCAGCCTCGCAGCTCAGGCTCATCCATGTGTCTGTGAGGGGCTGGACATCCTGCTGCAAATGCTTTCATCTAAAGACACTTGCATCATTGAACCCAAAATGCTTCAACTGAAATACATGCAAATTTGGGGCAAGGCAGAGCTCTCACAAAGTTTTCATGGAGGTTTCTGGTGGGCTGGTCTTGTAGCATAGTTTGCCCCAGCTCTCTGGATTTCATTGTTTCCAGAACCTGCACCTTTGGGAGGTTCAAGCGTTACCTCCACTGAAATCAAAATTTCCCCAACACACCTGAAACATGGCAACCTGTGAAGCTTCAGAACCTTACCCCTGAAGAGATCCAGTGAATCTGAGAGTGGGAACTGGAGACAGGCCCCTGGGATCTGACTGGTGAGTGACCATTTGGGCTGCCAGAGGCCAATTCCCCCAGACCCTACAGCCAGCCCTACAGGGAAGGGTGACGTCCTAGCGCCTTGACGGGAGGTGCTGTGCCCACCTTGCAGGCTGTGACTGAATCCCAGCTACTTCTAGGCTGTCCCTGGACGGTGAATGTGTTTGCTTTGGCTATCTGAAGTTTCAGGTCCAAACAATAAATTGAAAACAAAATATATCTGTTGAAAATACATAAGCAAGGTGCCACACACACCAGAAGACTTATTTCAGCTTGTTCTCTAACAGAACAAAGTCCATGTTCACAGCGTGCTTCACCAATTAATCACAACAAATAGCATTTAAAAATTATGTGGGCTTGAGTCTACACTCATTGCAGTCACAGTGAGCTACGACAGTTCAATACGCTATTACAGAAAACACTAAGTTCAGATCTCATAATAAGGCATTTAGACCCAGTCCACAAGCAACACAGTGATTACATTTATAAATAACTCACAATCAGTGAGAGAATAGCTTTGATTCTGCTGTTAACCCACTGAACTGGAGCAAAGACATTTTCCTAATAAATAATGCAGTGAGTTATCAGTAGGGTATTACAATAAAGAAGTGGATGTTACACACCAGAAAAGAAGTGTGGAAAGGTGGCACACATTGTTACATAAAATACTAAGGCAAAAAAAAACCTTGGATTTTGGCTCTAATACTCACTTCTTTACTTGACCATTGGAAGCAGGCTATGAAATATCACCTTGTACAGTGAGAAATATTACAGTCAGGACCTGTAGAACAACTCTATTACTCTAACTGCTTCTTTTCACAAAGAACAAGTTCATTTTACCAAATATTTCTGGGTTTTTGTTTTTTAAACTCAATTTCCAGAAAACTAGGCTTGTGTAACTTCTTTTAGTTTATTTATTTATTTAAAGGTTACAAAAATGTAAACAGTCTGCTAGAATTTGACTAAACAAGCGTCAGTGATGACCAGGAAACAGATTTTCGAAAGCTGTCCTGCATGCTTCACAGTAATGTGGTTTCATTTTGTTTTTCACTTGTAAGTTACGCTCAGACTGGAAATCAGCAAAGTCAGTATTTCAGGATATTCAAGATTCCTGGAAGCCTCTAAGAACCATAACATGTCAGGCCCTGATTTGGGAACTTACCTGTTTAACCTCAAGCACAAGACCTCACATCTTTACTACACAAAGTTTGAATCAAGCATTTAACTTTGAACAGGTATCGAAGGGCTCTGCTGAGTCAGGAAGGATCTGGAGCTTTCTAAAAAGCAGTGTTAATTGACTACAAAGATATTATATCCTGCGAGGAGGCTCCTAAAGAGCCATGTCTGCTGGCAACAGCTCTGGTAGCTGGTCCTCTGCAGCAGGGCACATGGACCACTGCTTTACTCATGGGGTAATCCCCCTGACAAATCCTGCAACTGTCCTTGCTCCAAATATACTCATTCCTGTACGTACCTCACTGCTAGTCACAACAATTTTTTAAAAACCTCTCCATGTTAGAGTCATCTATAAACTAATACTGGAGTGATGTCCTTAAATGATAAGTTTTATGGTGGAAGAATATACAAGGCAATAAAATGTCTTTTACAGCTGGTAAAACAAAGCTGAGACATTTGATAACTGCAGAGGGGTTGCTGGTGAGGGTATTCTAATGCAGTGAATATTCACATAATAAAAGGAGATTAAAACTTCAGACATAGTGATTGTTTCCCTCATGTGGTTTCATCTTCTGGAGCTCTATGGAACTGCAGCCATCACTTGCCTCAAAATTTCTGCAGAAGCCAATAGAGGTGTTTAAAGAAGGAATAGATGCGGTGCTTGAGGATGTGGTGTAGTGGTTACAGAGATGCTGGGACAGAGGTTGGACTTGATGACCCTGGAGGTCCTTTCCAACCATAATGATT
>JAVSBS010005732.1:0-37542 GCA_033124195.1 Coracias cyanogaster | reverse complement strand
TTTTCTCACTACTGATCCCTCATGGACAGTATATATTTAAAAAAAAAAAAAAAAAAAGTATAACAGGGTAACCAAATAACAGAAGCATACGTAAAAAGTATTGAAAAAGCCAAGCAAGAAGCAGAGTTTCAAGGAAAAGGAACAACACTACATATGTTGTGTCTTTACTTTTAAAAACTGGATTCCAAACACTTTTGAGGCTTTTCTCCTTTGTAGTGTGGGGAAAGTACAAAGCCAGAAGCTTTTTACCATGTGTTTTCTGCCTGATCTAATGGGAAATTTTCTGTGCAGAGGATAAAACAACTACCATACATCATAGAAATGTATTTATACATCCTTTCTATTTCTGCTTTTGCCAAACCAAGAGTCAGCAAAGAATGGCACAATCAGCCTTGAATTATACTCTAGGGCAGGATCTGGAGACAGAGTAATCAGCAAATTAGCAGATACCTTTGGCACTAGAGGCCCCAGCCTAGTTCTTATTAATGTTAGCTGAAATTTTCCAACCTGAGTAAGTTGGAGGCACATCAGGTTTTAAGAGCTAGATCCAAACAAGGGCTTAAACAATGTAGCCTAAAACCATGGCCAAAGATAACCCCTGCAGCAAGCAGCTCCCTGAGCCTTCTAAAGCCTGACCCTCCCTACATTACTTAAAGGCAGTTCTGCAGCTGTGGCAGAACCTCCAGCTCAGAACACCACCAGTCTGAGCAGTGAGTTCCTCTGTAAGCTTTCTCCAAGAGCAGGAGCTGGATAACTTTACTCCAGGATCCCAAGAAGATCCTGGAAGTTGAGGCTACCATTAACTCATGTTGAGGACTAGCGAAATGGAGCCTTGCTTTCAAAATGGTGCTGGAGAGGTATGTGATTTCTGTAACAGCTTTAAGCACCTATCCAGCATGTGGGGAGTTCAGAGTCAACCTGGTTGGCTATGAGCCAAAGTCTCCCTGCTTACCAGCGAGTGTCTGGTTAATCTCATTTTAACACAAGTTTGTATTCATTACTGCTGCTGCAAGAACTGGGCCATTGTACAGAAAGGAATCAAAAAATTTGCAGGGCTGTACAGGAGCAAAGAGGAGGGAGCCGATTCTGCGCCCAAAGGTGAAGAGCATTCAGCTGGCACTGTCTGGGTTTTATGCAGTGATTCTGTAAGAGAAAACATATTAACAGCCATAAGAACAGAATCTCCCTTTGCTTTCACTTCTTTAAGACCTTTGGAGCAAGGTTCCTCTGGGAAGGCAGCTGTGAAGTCATTTACAGATTGTTCTCCTTTGCAGATGTGGCAGTTCCAGCTGGCTGTGGTGCATTTGGGCCTTGTGATTACGCTGCTGCAGTGGCACTCTGGCTTAGTGCTCCTTGCGGAGGCAGCTCCAGAGGTAGGTGAATGTTTCTGGTGGTTATCACATCACCCTGCTCTTCCTTTGGTTGTTCTTGGCTACAGAATGCGGAAAGCACCATGGTATCCAAACAGTGTTGGAACGTGAACAATCGGTATCGGCTCTGCAAGGGCAAAGGAGGAGCCTAGTGAGAGAGTGATGCAAGTTGCTTGGCTCTGGCAGGATAGACAGAATGAAGCCTCACCCAGATCCACATAACCCCTGCTAAAACACCATGGGATTTTCTGTGTGTTAAAACATTGCCCAACCATGCTGGATAGACAACTTCCTAAAGAGGGGAAGGAGATGATGGTGGAGGAGGGAAGCAAACTCCTCTAACACTGAAGGGAAGGTTTCGTTCTTCTTCTTAAAGACAAATAATAGCATAAGAAGTGTGCAGCTTTCAGGAGCCATAAGGACACGCCTGAGAGAAGACCAACTGCACAAAAGATACAAATTCAAGGAAACAGAATAGACCAGGAGAGGGAAAGAACAAAGTAACTTGTCTGAGCTTTAGAAGGAAAGCAGCAGATAAAATGGGAGGAGTGTCTCATGTTTCATCCAGGACAATATGCAGAGGTTGCACCTGAAAATACTTCTACTGCATTCTCTTTTTTTTTTTATGTCATCTTGACATAGAACAGATTTGGCAGGAAAGGTATTTATGTAATAGTTTCATGCCATAAAAAAAAATCAAGGATCTGAAAGTTTTATCAAAGTAGCACTGTTTGGCTGTAGGGTCTTTATATAGGTTTGGGGGGATTAGATAGGTTTTGGGGGAACCACTCATCACATCAGTGGCACTGCTGTTCTGATGCGAAAAGAATATAAGAGCAAAACATCTTCAGAGACTTCCTGATCCAGAGACTTGCACTGGACCAGGGCATGTTTTAGCTGCTGCTAAGCCTGAATTTGTCTTTGAAACAGTTTAAAATCTTGGTATCCATGACGTGCTTTGGCAGTGCATTCCACTTCATCTATGTGCTGTGTTTAAAACATAGCTCCTTATATTTATATTAAATCCTCCATCTGGTGACTTCACTGGGTTGACTGAGGAGCTCTTTTTCTTGAGGAAAAAAATCACCTGTCTTTATTCACCTCTTTGCTGTTCATAAATTCATAAACCCTCCATGGTATCCCACTCTTATCTCTGCCTATCTGTGGATCTGTTCAGTGGTTCATCATAGGAAAACTGTGGTCTACTTCTGATTAGCATTTTAGCTGTCTCTTTACCTCCATTATACCCTTTTTAAGACAAAGTAAGTGGGACTGCACAAAGTACTCAAGAGCAGAGGCTATTTTTGACCTTCTAGTTTCAAGTGTTAGTGTAGATATTTATCCCCACTAACTAGAGGGGAGAGTTCAGTATTTTTTAAAGGCATTATTTTGTTGCGAACCTCTATGAATGTTTTATAACTCTGGAAGGGAACAGAAAGGATTGCTTAGTGCACTTGAGGCTCATAAAAAGTCAGAGGACAATATGAGATCCTTTGCAAAAGTTTAAACAGTGCTACATCATTTCTACATGCTACATCATACACTCCATCAGCAGTTATGCTACCTATCCGTAGTGGGAAACATCCCCACCACAACTATGGTGTGGACCAAAGTAGAGACAAACATATTACATCATCCATGTGGTGGCTTCGTTTACATTTCTACTAAACCTGCTGTGCACGAATAAGAAAGGCAGCGGTGTGCTGCTAAAGATAGAGGAAAACCTGCTTCAAAGCATATAATAAAAGTTTTAGATGGAAGTTTTTGTCTCATTCTGTGAAGATCAAGTGGAGCAAGAAGGCAAATATTTCATCTGAAGAGAGAATGATTTGAGCTTAACACCTGCTTTTGTAGACTAGCTGCTGCCCTATATTTTTCCATTATTTGAAAGGCAACTATTTCACTTCTATTTGTTTCATTTCTCTCGATAGACCCCAATATTCTCAGCTATTCTGGGTAGCAAAATAGAGTTTTGTTTTGAAAAGGTGTTAAGCCTAACTCATAACTAAGATGCAAAATGCTGTGTCTATTCAAGAGGCTGCTCTTTTCTTTCCTCCTCCCCACTTAGTGTTACTGATTAAATTTTTGGAATGTCAGTGCTGAGCAGGTGTATCTTGGGGTATTTGTTGCATAACAATTAATTGATTTGTTAGGTTTGGATGGAAAATTCTGTATAAGTTTTCATTACTATCTATTGGAATTAACTCCAAAAATGGAAATCAGTTTCTTGAAAAATATCAGGAAGGATAGTAGAGTGTGATAATGGTGACTGCACTTTTAAAAAGCATGAAATTACTTAGCTTATGCTATAAGGGATACTGATCACACTGCTGAGATACAGGCAGTGGCCTGGGCTACAAAAACAGGCTTTGTGAAGTAGTAAATTTTTATAATGCTTGCAATAATAGTGCAGGTGGGTGCATTTCTATAAAGCAAACCAAAACAACAAAAAAACAACCTTTTATGGCAAACTCCTGGGGGTGGAAAACGGCCCCATTTCACAGTAGGAACTTTGTTTTAAAGTGTTGTCCCCGGTTCAGTATCCTAGTGATTATGTATTTATAGGACTGCTGCTGTGACACAGGTTGAAATAGTTTTTCTGGAACCTGAGCAGCAAGCAAACATCCCTGCTTGCTTTTGCAGCCTTTGGAGCCTTCTGCTGCTCTGGGCATGGGAGCACATCCCATTGCCAGTGAAGAGAAGTCTGCCACCAACCTGGCAGCCAAACTATTCCTTCTTGATGAGCTGGTGTCTCTGGAGAATGATGTGACTGAGACCAAGAAGAAAAGAAGTTTCCCAGGATTCGGCTCTCCGATTGACAGGATTTCTTCAACCTCTATGGATGCTAAAGGCAAACAGAGGTAAATTCTTACATGCTCCTACCAGTGATGAAGTTGGAAGAAGACTGTTGGTAGGTGTCCTGGATACAGACAAGTTAGCTTTAGCCTCCAGCAGGTTTACTGGTCAGCCTTTGATCAGGGTGCCAGAGTCTTCAGAAACCCTCATGGTTGCATGGCGTGTAATCCTTCAGCTGTGATGAATAATATGTGCACTAGTTCATTTACCCCTACAGTGCCATACAGCTAATAAAGAACATTCAAGTGTATGCATTTCTTAGTACACTTCTTTCCACTGATGTGAACTAGCATTCAGTTTAAAACTGCCTTTTTGATTATGAGATTATTTAAAGCAAAAAACGCTTGAGGTTCCAAAGCAAAGGGGCAGGGCTAGGTGTACCTGAGGCTGGGGTGAAAAGAAGGTATGGTGGTGTGCATGTCTTGGACAGCAAGCTGAAGAACACATTGTGAAAATGGGCAGACAGTAGAATGAGCTTAAAAATCTCCATCGACTTAGGACAAACCAGGGTTTAATCAATACAGCAGTACAGCAACACCGTCACTGTACACTTTTTAAAATAAGCATTTTTATAACAGGGCTAAGCAATGGTGCTTGGTCTGGCTGGGGAGAGCCAGTGAGTTTAGGGCAAAGCTGAAGGGGCTGTTTGCTATATCTGAAGGAGCTTAACTGTCTTGTTCCCTTCTTCTGGTAACTGTCTTCTTTTGGATGGAATCCCCAATGCCACAAAGTATTTAATAACATGCTTAAAGCTTAAGCTAGAAGTGGAAAGTATTCATGAGAGCCAGTCAACATTATAAGTATTTTTTTTCAAACAGTTTTGCAATATTTTAGTTTTGTTTTTCCATTTATCCAACCCAGTCTGCTACTAGGACTTTTAGACTGCAGCCAAAAGAGATAAAATACGAAATTCTTAAAACCTTGAGTAGAACTATTCTGTTCTGTATATCTCTTTGAGAGATCAAAATCAGCTCGTTTTTTATTTGCTTTCTAGCATGCTTCCCCTGTCCAGGGGAAGAAATACACAGTCATTTTTGAAGCTGTAGTGCCTTTTTTGCAAAAGTACATGGTATTCCCAATTTGTCTCGTGCTTTTTGGGTGGAAATCTTGTTTCATTCTACGTGCAGTACAAGGGAGAAAAAAAATACAAAAAAAAAAAAGGAAATCGTAGTGAAAATTGAAAGCTGTCCAAGTTTTCTAAGAGCTTGTCTTCAGATAATGAGCTCATGCAAATGAGTGACATACTGCACAAAATGCCTCCTTTCCCAGCATCATCAGCACAGCTTGCAGTTTTTTGACGAGATTATCACTTTGGGGAAGCCAATGAGCTTTTAAATTTGGGATTGACTCATTTATTAGAACTATCCGAGCTGCTTTGATCACTGCATTGGTAGTCAGATACCTCCAGCAGCAGGGACCGCAGATCAGCTGAGTGCTGTGTAACAGCAGTGAGGCTGTACCTTCAGGTGGAAACAAGCAGAGGCTGCTGTGCTTAGAGGACTGAGCACCCCGTCACTGTTGTGCATGGAGTAGATAACGGCCCATTCCTGTACCAGCTGAGATGGTTACCTCTAGAGACCAGGAAATTACTTTTGAAAGTGTGAAAGCTGTTAAATAGATTCAGCCCCCTGAATTAATACAGTGTGTGTAGTGCCTGGCAACACAACACACTTTTGGAAAAGAGCAGATCAAATGTAAATACACTTAACAGATTGTTGTGGTACCCACCAGTTACAGGAGGGTCCAGATTCTAATCTTGCTCATCAGCATCTATTTATAAAGCTTTGAAAGCATGGGAAAAGCTCGCAAGAAGACATGAGTCTTCAGAAGATGTAGAAACATCCATAGATAAAAACTCTGGGAGTCTTAGAAAAGGCTGCTTGAAATAGAAAATATCCCTAGGTCCCCAGTGTGTGCTGAAGTAGGCACAGCCTGGTCTGGAGGATGGAAGCAGCGCAGGAGGCTGGCGAGGGAGCGGTGGCTGTCCTGCTGTGGCTCGGGCTGGCCACAAGAGGGGAAGCTGCGCTGCCTGTACTGCCTGCCCTGCCTCCACTGCCTGCCCTGCCTGCACTGCCCTGCCTGCACTGCCCTGAGCCACTTCAGCCCATGGCCAAGAGGTATTAGAAAAGGAGACTGCTCAGATGAGACCCTGGACGTGCAGAGCCCCCAAAGCCAGAGGCTGAGTGAGCATCACAGTGCTAGCACATAGAGTAAGACTCCTGTGCACCACACTGTGCTCTCCTGGTAGTTATTTTGCGGTTGCCAACTTGCAGAGCAAAAGTTCTTTTTATTGATGTTCCTTGACAAGGATAGATAAAGAGGAGAGTTCATCTTCCAGGGCTTCTCTTGGACCTGCATTTCACTGGCCAGTATTTCTAAGGACAAAAGCTGAGGTTACTCTTAGTTGCAGAAAATCTCACCATTTCCACAATTTATTAAAATGAAACTTCTGCTGGTGGAAAAAGTGCTAAAAAATGCTGAATTAAGATGAGAAAACTTCTTTTTATATTAAAAACACGTAAAAAAATATTCCTGCATAGAACTTCTTTCACACTTTCCTCGTGCTCTTATTCATCAAATTGTCAGGAAATGTACTGTATAAAAGAAAAGAACCAAAACCCTCCCATTTTCAATCTCATCAAAGGGTTGCTACTATATAATTTTGGGAACAGTGGATTTCAGGAGACCCCACAGGAAACTCCTGCTAGGGCTTCTCAGACTTGTCCCCTCTGTTACTCTGCAATCGTTTCTACCTCCTTGCTTATCTCAGCCTCAGCTGGCCCTAGAGGTTTCAAAGATCCAGGTTAATGGGTCACCTGCAGTATGGGATACTAGGCAGGAAACAATTCCCCTTTATACATGCAGTGTATCTCCTTTCTTTTATGAATAGGAGTTAACCTGTGAAGTTATTTGTTTGCTGCCAAATAAAAACAGGGATAGTGGATCAATGTCAGTCAGTGTGTAAAAAAGATGCAACTACTGCTTATTATTTGTGAGGCAAGTGAAGTATCTTATTTTTGAACACATCTTTGGCTGCTCCTGCACAGCTGTTCTGTCTGAACAGTAAGTTATTAGTGGGATGAATGGAGGAATCAAAGATGTAGTAACATCTTGATTATTCCTATTATGTTTTTCCTCAGTTCTTTCTCTCTTTCTTTTGCTTTTTTTCCTCCATGCAGGAAAGTGGTTGAGCTGCCTAAGAGACGGTTTGGAGTTCCTCTTGACCGGATTGGAGTGAGCCGTCTTGGCAACACCAAAGGTTAGCAGTTCCTGCAAGTAAGCCAAAGTACTCCGGGTGTGGGCAGGCTCAGAGAACCCCACCTGTTCTCAGTTACATGGAGGTACTCAAGTCATGCCAGTAGGCTTGGGAAGAGTGGCTTGGGGAATTATGGCTTCTTATAACATAGGTTGTGACTGTCAATTTAGCTTGAATGCCTTAAATTACAGCTTAGTACCCCCCTACATGAGAGCAAGTATTCCTAACATTTTCATCTCCTGTAGATCACCTTACAGTGTGTTTGTGCAAGCCTTGCATTTCTGGCATGGGAAAATGTAATGTTTACTGCTTTTCTGCCTACAGGTGCTTCTGTTCGGCGTGACTGATGCTGTATTGGAAACATTACCGAAATAGGGAAGATACTTTGCAGTATGTCTTGTCATTGACTGATGACAAAACGCTCAAGGAATTGACCTGCAAAATCTGTTTCACATTGCATTTACAAATGTTGCGTTTACAAGGAATAAGAAATTCAATTCATCAGATCAGAATGCTCTCACAGTTGTGCACAGTGTCCCTGATAAGAGGGAACAGAAAATATGTATATAGTTTAATTGCATGGCATTTATTTCTTAAATTTGCAGAAGTTCATTATCCTAGCAAGGACTGTTAGATTTTATTTTTTTTTTAATTGAAAATAAAACTTCCAGAGACGTCAACAGCAGTCCTTGAAAAGCAGAGGGTTTGCTTTGCACATTTCTTTCAAGAGAGTGTTTGTTTGGTAGATGAAGGGAGGATTTAACAGCTATGGGACAAACCTGGAGTTTATTTGAACGGCTGTTTGGGAGATGTCTGCTGACTTTACTAGGAGTTAGTCTGAATAAGAACTATGACAACACCTTAGTATTTGTCCCGATGTTTTTAGTAGTCTTTGTCTTACCTCCACACCATATTTAGACGTGTTTTCATCGTATGGCAGATCCTGAAACGAGGTGAGACTTCTAGCTTCTTCTTCTAAGCTGATGAATATATCTCACTCCTCCCTATGAATAACATAGGTTAGCGTCCAAATATGAAGTCATCTACTTCCTATGCCATCTGCATCATATGCCTTATTTTAGCCTCTTGATGTGTGCATGGGGCATGATCAGATATCCAACTCTAAGAGTTCCAGTGTTTCTCAGTCTGGTAAAATGCAAACATGTCATCTCCACTTCGTTTCAGAGTAAAAAGGGTTTTCTAAACCCTATTTTGTGCTTTTCACTTTTTTCCAGATTATAAAATATAGCTGAAAAGAGCTGTTTGCTAACATCTCAATGCTCAGATTCCTAGCTGATGTTTTCTAAACCTCAGGTGCTCCTTCTTGGACTTTGGTCCATGTCAGCTAAATTCCTTGGATTACTATTCTTGGTATAAATCATCCTTACCATTGCAAAAGAAGATCCATCAAGAAAGGGATTATGCAGGACTGAAAAAAAAAAAACCTCTACTCTTGCCAAACACCCTGTGTTAGGCAGAGAGTAAGGCTGGAGAATTAAGTGTTCATTTCCTAATCTTCTATGAGGCACAAAGCACCTGGCTATCAGCTTGCAAAATGGGGAAAATATAGTCCACTTCAGGAAAGGAGCTGGGACATCAATGAGTCTTTGAAGTTAAAGGTATTGTGAGGTTTGGGGCTTTGGGGCAATGTCCCTGCTTCAGGACATGGTGGGAGATGAGGCTTCCATTCAGCTTCCATTGGTAGCATCCAGTTCATGTCTGAGAGGGGACAGGGCTCAGCCATAGCAGGGGCCTTTCCCATTTCCTTCTTGCTTACAGCCCTGTCCTGAGGCCAGGACTGGCCTGGCCATGGAAAGTTTGCAAGAAACTTTGCTTTTCTTGACACCTCCAATATGGACTAACGCTGCTGAGAGCAGCTGCACAAACCAGTGAATCACATCAAGAGGTGACCCCATCCTTCCCATCAGGCAGGGCACTCTCTAGCTGAGTTACATTCCTCTGTTGGTGGGTGAGTTGTCAGTACTTGTGTATGAGGTGAAGCACTGCAGTTGCTTTCCAAAACAAGTTCTTGAAAGTCATAGAAAGAAAGAAGAGCTGTAAGTCCATATGTGGGTCACCTTGGGTTTTCACTCGCTGCTTTTCCCGTGGTACCACTGCTCATTTTCTGCCTTTGAGGTGAGGGCTTTGCAGGTGAGGGCTCTGAGAGCCGGACTGAGTGGGTGCATGTAGACTGACCGACTTGAGACAAGATTTTCTGTCCATGTTAGTAGCAAGCCTACAAGTGCAGTGCCAGACAAGCCCAGACCCTGTCCTCTGCAGCGCACTGTCACCACCTGTCCTGAGCCCACCCTGCGGTTTAGTAAACCGTTATCTTCTTGCACTGAGTTCATCCAGACAGTCTGCACGTAATCTGCTTGCAAAATAGCCATATGTATGGGGCATGGGCGGATTATAGAAGTGATGACCTGACCACTCTTACAGCTGTCTGTCAAAAGCAGCATGGACATAGTCATTGTGTGACATAGTTTGGGAGACTCAGATCAAAGGAATCCAATAATAAGACAGGAGCTTTGCAAAGACACTGCTGGATGATAGAAGTATTTAACAGTTGGCAGGTATTAGCCTCGGTCTGCAAATAAAGAGGGGTTTTAAAGCCTGTAAGTTGTGTGCAAGATGTCCTCCATCTGAAGGGTGATGTGGAAGCAAAGCAGGACAGAGGTGTCTGAAGTAGTGTTGCTTGGAACTGGGAGCTGGAAGCCTCAGTCTTGCTCTTGGGTCCCTCCTCACTGTGTGGATTACGTGGGAGAAAGCAGCAGCTTTTCTGTTTCTCTGCCCCATTGACCACAGAGCACTCTGAGACCTCCTGTGACTCAAAAAGCACTCCTTAAAATCCATGAATTGGCAGGTGCTGTTTAAAATATGATGATGTCTGAAAGGCCAAACACCACAATTTGTTTTCACAGACAATATTGGATAGCTTCAGTCATTGTGCACAGCATGGAGGTCAGCAAATGTGAAATGAGGATATACTGCTGCATCCATTGCACTCTAGATTTGCCCTCAGCTGCCTGTTTGCAAATCCATTCAGATGCCTGTGAGGACTTTTTCTGCTAATAAATCAACATGGTCTACTAGAACCGTCTAAGGGAAATCCCTTTAATTATGGCTTGTGGGTCATTAACTTTAGAAAGAATGACTGCCCAAGCATAGATAAGGTGGGAACAGCCATAGTGTAGATGTGGCACCTGAGAAGAGTTTCTCCACTGCGTGTTTAGGAGAAAGGACAGGACCCCCAGAATGACATGTTGAGGGTGAGCCTAGGGAGAGCATCACTGCCTTTGCTTTGAATTAGTAAATTAATTGCATTCAATACTCATCACTCCAGCAGAAGCAGCTAGCACAGCAGCATAGAGTGCCTGGGAGGAAATAGTGGGGCTGTTTGGGTACCATGAACACATAAATAACGGCGCTGATAGGCTGTAGCACGCCATGTGGGCTAAAAATCACTGCTAAGCAGCATGGTGCATTGCCCTCCAGGGAATTCCTCTGTCTAGAAGCAGAGCAAGCTGGTAAATAGCCACAGACACTGTATTCCTTTCCTGACTTGCTGAGGAATTGTCACTCCGGGTCAGGAAGTCACAGCTACAGCTAGCAGATAACAGAGGGAGCCTGCTGCTCCGGCCTTGCACTGCACTGGGATTTCCTGCAAGCAGAAAGCATCTGAGCTGAACACCTCAGTGCAGCTCTTGTAATACCCCTCCCTTTCAGCTGGAGCACCAAACTCTCAGAGAGAGACCCTTCTCTTGGCAGTAGGCTAGGATCTTTTTCTTGGGTTTGGTGCTGTTTTGAGCGTATGTGGAAGTGTGCTCCTACGTACCTTTTCACTCCCACAAAAGCGACAGGAAATGGAAATGTGTTCTGAATCACTACCAACAAAATAACAAAGAATTAATGTTAACAGCAGACTGGATTTGGCATGTCATTAGACCTCACTGATATAATCGAGCTGGTTTTATTCCACAGATGCCTGTGGTCTGTAATACGATGACTAGATCTCCCGAAGCTACTGCCATGGTAAGCACACGCTTCTTGCTGGAGCCCAAGGCGATGAATGTAGCGCGCGGTAATTAGAGCTTTGGGAGTGGTAAAGTTTTGAAGAATATGTAGTATGCAAGCTACAGTTAAATAGCACGGCCTGACAGGGCTGGAGACTGTTCCATTCTAGTCAAAATCGGTCCACACATTCACAGTGACTACCAGATTCTGCTCTCGTTTACACTGTTGGAAACCTCAAAGGTAACATCGGGACTTATTCTGAATGTACACCTTTGGGAACATGGTCCTTTGTTTTTGCTAATAAATGTGGATAATGTGACTTAAGATGAATATATGTAGGAACCATTGATGGATTGTGATCTCTTCCTTTTGGACAGGGGCAGAAATAATTTTGCAGTAGAAAAACCCAGGTAGCATCTGTACTGACCAGCCAGATGAGCCAATAAATCTCTGCTTAAAACATCTGTTTGGGGTGAGCAGGTGGAAATCAGTGGGTCTGGTCCAGTCCTATGAGAACAGCAGCCCACACATGTCCATGAGGAAGACCCAAATCTTATTCCTGGTTCTGGTCAAAGGGAAGAGCCTCTTCCTCAGGCACATTAAAACAGGCCAGTGTTCCTATACTTAGGTGTTTAATGGGAGCCTTTTTTCCATTGTAAACTTGTCATCAACCATAAAGGTAACAAGAGCCTACATCAAGGGAAATGTGCTGCCCCTTGGGCCTCTGCAGGGCATGAGAAAGAAAACAGCACATTCTTCTGTGCAACAGAAAATCTTTATTGGAATGATATCCAAAGGATCCAGACTCCTATGCCTGTCCTCTCCCAAACCTACTGTGCACACCGACAGGACATGAGGAGGAACAGCTCCGGCTCAGCAAGCTGAGGCAGGCAGCCCTGAGCCCTTCACATCACACCCAGTCTGCCTTCCTGTCCCAACAGCAGGTGTTAGGTCATCACAGACCTGTTCATAGGAGGTGACGGGAAACCCAGACATCACCGTGAGTAACGTCTGCAGATGTGGGCAGAGGCCCAAGCTCAGGGGAGCTGAGTTAGTGTTTGGTGCCATGGGGGACCTGGCGAGAAGGGGAAGAGTGTACAGTGGCAGCAGACTGAATGGCACACACAGGACAGCAAGGAAAGTTGGGGACTGTCTTCCAAGTGGAAGATCACAGTAGGTTAAACCTGGAAGGAAGGAACAGTGGAGAGTGGTAGTGGGCTACCAGCTCCCGTGGCTGTCCCTGTTAGACTTGGCTGTGGTGCAGTCATGGAGGATGGCATCCAACTTAGCAGCGTGATAACAGAACAGAACAAACTTTTAACATGTTAATACCCAACAAGGCAGTTTAGGGAAGGGCTCATCTTCATCCTCCAGTCCTAGCAAGTCTTCAGATGCAGTATTTCCAAAAGCAGGCTGGGAAGGGATACAAAAGAAGGATGTTAGCATCCAAGGGGCATTTTCTAGCTTCCTTATCTAGCCCTGGAGTGTGTTTCAAAAGCCCCATGTCTTGATAGATTTGGGGTGTAAGGCCAGCATTGTGGTTTCTGGGAACATCTCAATAACCAGCTTTGGCTTCATATAACACTTTTAGAAGATGTTTGTTTTAGCTGCTTATAGTGAAAATAAGGGGTCTGAAAGTTGTTTCTGTGTTGCTTGATTTATAAGGGCTTGCTTTTCCTTTTGCTCTACTTCAGCAATAGCAGGAATCAGCTTTTTCTCTCCTACCTGCTGGCCAGCAGTTTTGCTGCCTCAGAGTTACGTGCAGGGTTGTGGCTGACTGGAAGAGCAGGAGACTGACTTGAAGAGACTGAATCTTGCCCTTATAGATTTTTTAAAAACCCTATCGCTCTATCATTCTGCTGCTAACTTTCCTCAAAAAAACACTGATCTCTGTGGTATCTTCCAAGAAGACTAGATTAGGGAAGGATGCACATTTCAGTGTTGTAAAAAGTACCTGCATCACCAGCATGCCCTGTTCTTTGAATCCCGTGTGGGTCTCCTATTGTCAAGTAAGAGAAGAGATTTTTTGAACACACAGTCCTAGGAGAAAGCTTCTACTGAATCAGCAGTTCTCATGCTGAGACATGAGCTCCTCCCAGACTGGAAGGACTTTGATGAAGGCAAAGATTCTCTGCTGTGATTTCTGGCAGGATCTGATTTAAACCTGGTAGGGGGAAGTAGTTTTATCTACATTTGAACCTTCCAGACTGGTGGGGACATGAATTGGATTAGCCAAATTAATGACAGCCTCCAGGGTTGCTTATAATTTGCAGATTGTCTAAGGATCACCTAAGCACTTAAGCAAGCCTTGCACAAAGGGATTTTCTCTTGGCTGGCTGGCAAGCTGTCAGCTTGCGTATGGAGAGGGCATGTGGGGTAAGGGCAGAACAAGCTCTTTTGGGTGTAGGCCAGATCTGTCATCAGTGACTTCTGGTTTACAGCTGCCACTGCTTTGTGGAGGAATCCACAGAAAGCCAGTGTGAACTGCATTGTCCATGTGCTTGTCAGAAGCAGCCTTACAGGAGCACTGGTGCAATATGATACTGAGTCACTGGATACGGACTGGACAAAGCTTGGAAACCAACTGGAGGACCTACCGGATCTTAGTTCCCTGCATTCTTGGTTGATTCCCACATCCTTTTAAGCTGCTTTTCAGCAGCACAAACAAGTGCTCCTTTTTTCTCTGTAGGGAGGCAGTGACCTTGGCAGAGGGGAGTGCTTGCAGTCCACATGCCTCATTATGCCTTCAGCACTAGCTTTGTGCCCAGAGCAAAGCAATTGGGTGCACTTTGGCGACATGTTCCTACAGAACTTGCCCCCTCCAAGACAGGCACTCATTGCTCATATAACCCCATGTTCCTCTGTGAAAAGAGGGATGCAACACTTAACTGCCTCCAATGAGGCCCTGGGTGTGCAGACCCAGCGTACCTGACAGTAGATTGAGTTGGGTATGCAGTCCTTCCCACCAGCTGCAAAACCAGCCAGCCATTAACAAGAGAGGGCCAGAACTTCTAGAAAAGCTGCCAACCTGTTTTTCAGCATATGAAGCATGTTTACTATCACTTGTCTTTGTTGCAGTAAGGAAGCCCTGGAGATGAGAGCTGAACAGGTTGGCTGCAGGGCTCTAACCCAAAACCTACCACGTTTTTTGGGCTGGGATGCTGAGAGACTTTCCAAAGCATAGGCCACTTCTGACCCTTCCTCAGTTGAGAGCTGATCCTTCAACTTCTCCAGCTGTTTGAAAAGAAACACATCAATAAACAAATACCCCATCATGAGAAGCTCCACAGCATGCTGGCAGGGCAGCTTAGAGGCAGGAGGAACAGGAAGCCTGGCTGATAGCATCACTGGGGAGGACAGGGTCTTCCCTGAAGCAGGACATATCTGGAGTATCTGCCTTTGGAGCACTCACGCCTCCTCATGTCCTCCTCCATTAAGCTGCTTGTTTGGTTGCAGCACTGTAAGCACTCTCTGCTCTTCTCCCCCTACCCCAGCATGCAAACCCCTGCGGAGAGGAGGCTGTGTAGAAGGATATTGCACCACTAAGAGTCAAGTCAGTGCTGGGGCAGAAGGTCTCTGGGCATCCACTCATGGCAGCAGAGAGCCTCGCTTCTCCATTGCTCTGGATTGTCCCTTCCCTGGGGGAAGAGACTTGCTAGCTTCTCGGTTCTTGCTAGCTTCCCTGGTTATAAAGTGGAAAGCCCATGGTATTTCTTCTCCAGCTGTAGTTACTCTTTTCTAGTAGACTGAGAACATCTACAGCCATCACTTAGACTTCTGCTCTGGCAGTGTTGCTCCCAGGAAGTCAGAGCTTTATGTCCGTCAGTACTGGAGCAAGGGGCTGGGGTTGGAGCTGGCAGCCTCCTGCCTGGCATGCCGCACTGATTCTTCAGTCTGAAGTGAAAAGTGCCAAGTGAAACCCAGCAGAACCCCCTGGCCTGAGAAAGAAGAAAGAGGGCTTCCACTGCTTGTGGGGGTTGGGGCACAGTGGGAGCCAGGTCAAGGTTGCTGCACACCTTTCCCCATCCCTGGGCACTGTTGTAGGATGGGGTGTCCTCTTGCTACCTGTGTGTCCATGCATTCTGCTTAGCACAGCGGGGCTCTGACCCTGGGTAGTAAAGAGCCTTAATAGTAAAGAACCCAGACAAAAATCATTCTGCAGCTGCTATCACTCTAACTTCAATCCATTATCTAATGCAGCCACCTGATATGATGCCTAGAAAAGCAGCATGACCTCCTTTTCTCCCTCCCTTTTCTTCCATGGAGATTTCATTTGGTGTTTATTTTTTTCCTGGCTTGGGTTTTTCTGGCCTTCCACTGGTGGCAGAGGCACGAGCTGCCTCAGTAGTTATTGCACTAGTCTATAGCGTGGCTCTCTTTTTACCTTTTCCAGCTTGTGCAGCTATTTAATCCAGATTCTGCTCTTCTCTTTATGCGATATATGCTTACATTATAGCAACAGAATGAAGAGTAGTGGGATGCAAAGATAAAGGAATAGACCATAAAGACAATATGCATGATTTTTCAGCTATCCATACAACAGTTTATATATATATTTCTGAGCATTTGCTCTCTCACCTGTTCAAACTCTTCAAATTTCTTTGCCAGCTCCCAGTCTGCAAGAAGGGAGAGAACAACATCATAATCTGTATTGCTTCCCAAAGCTTGAATCAAAACAGTTTCTTCATTTAACCTCTTTGAGGGTTGACGGAAAAGACCTGGTTATTGTTTAATTCCTGTTAGTAATCTCCAAATCCATGGAAGCAGGAACAGTGGCAGAAAAGCAGGCTTTCTCTGCTGGATTCTGCAGGACTTCAGTTCTCCATTATGAGCGAGGCTTCTTTATCATTCACCAGGCTCTAGAGGAACTGGCCCAAAAAGGTCACATACTGTGTGATACCAGCTCAGGTGAACTTGCTGCTTTTTAATTTTTATCCTGATAACAGCAAATCTGGAATGCTGGCTTTTCTGTCACTGGCCTTATATATGAACTCCCATTGCTTCCTTTAAGACTTGTTTATCTTCACATCACCCATGCAGGCAGAAGTCAGAAGACACAGATTTAGCCTAGCGTAATGTATTGCTTTATAAGTCACCAAACATCAGAGTTGGCAGAGTAGAGCAACAGGAAAAGTAACATAGCAGTAAGTGCATGGTTTCCACACTTCTAAATGCTAGGTGAGCACAGGGATCTGGGAACCAGCTTTGTAAATCTGACAGAGGACTCAAGGCTGAGCAGTACTGTACAGGACTGTCCAAAAAACTGTGCCGATGGATGAATGAACTGCCCTGAGATACCCTCTCCAGGACAAGGGGAGGGTCAGGTGCCTATGAATGGGATATACAGGACCTGGACTAGCAATAGGGAAAGCTGCAGGAAGGGATGGAAGATTTTGATATCACTCTTCTTGAGGACTGACGTACCTTATTCCAGACTCAAAATTATGTCAAAACCAGTTAATTTTTTAAATAAGATAGATGAAACAATAGAAAGCACCACAACAAAACAAGCTCGGTCAAAGCTGAGTGACAGGAGTGCAGCAGTTCTCCTGGGTGGAGAACACAAAGTGATCATCTGGTTTTAAGTGCCAGTTTGGGAAAAATGCAGTAAAATAAGCAGAAGAGCCAAGAAAGCACTAGAGAATGTTTCTGCTGGGTCCCACAAGAAAGTCAAACACCAGTCCTGGAGCTGCCTCCTTTGTCAGCTCCTAACGTGGCAGTAGGTGTTGGTCTGCATCTCCAAGCGGATTTGGGACATAATTCCCCCCAATTTCAGATAAGACTTCAGCATACAAACACATCGACAGACTTGGGGATTTTTTTTAAACATTTGAAACTGAGCAGAATGATGCCAGGAAAGAGCTGACTGCCTTCTCAGTTCCTCCTCTGAGAAGGAAACAGTTCAGTTGAAAAATCCTGAATATTTTCAGACAGATATTTATCCAACAGAAAAAGGAGCAGTTCCTAAGCAAATCCATTACAGTAGAGCTCAGTTTGAGAGATGGCCTGGGAATGGAGGTGGGCTGGAAGTCAGGAAGAGGGGGCTCTGTTCTTGGCACTGCCAGCAATGACCTCAGAGGCAGATTCCTCCTAAGCGTGTCTTTACATATCCGTAAGGTAGAGACAGCCAGGCCTGCATCTCTACAAGTCAAAAGTGCCGTGTAATATATTACCATTAATAATAATAATAGTTATTATTAATAATTTTACATTTAAAAATTATTATTCTACACATTTTTACCTCTTTCAGAGTTTCAAGTGCCTACTTTGGCTCAACTTTTTGCAAACCATAAGCTTGGGCAATGACTGCTATGAATAGAAAATGAACAGCAGTTGAAATTTGGAACAGATTATCTCAGGCAGGGGGAAAGAAGTTAATTTATGGATGAAGCCTTGAGAAACTGCCTGCTATAAATCCTCTGTCTGTGCTCTGCTCAGAGATTCATTATATTCAATTGTCTGGCATAAAATGCAGCTTTCCTCTAGGACTAATAAGTGCAATAATCCATAAACCAATCATAAAAATGTTATTTCTTGAATGCATCCCCTTTGCAAGAAGAATGCCTTTGTTAGTATAAGGACTTGATTTATCTGTGTTTATTTATTTGTCCCAGGATTGTTTAACCACTGCCTCACTGCATTAACAGGGGGCTGGGGAAGAGCACTGAGCAATTTTGATGAATGGATTTTCATAACACAATTTTTCCTGGGCCCCGTTCTTGGCTGTTTTCACAGGGGAAGGCAGCTTCCTGCTCCAAGACCACCATGTACAGCCCAAACCCTCCCATGGATGTGGTGGCCGTGGGAATAGCTGACCCCTGTAATCCATACGGCACTTGTGATTGCTGTGCGTAATGTCATGGAAAGCCAAGTTTCTCTTCAGCGGGTCTGAGTTTAGCCACATGTGGGCGGCCTTAAATTTGGTGTCTGTTCACAGAGCACAGACAGGAAAAGCCTTCACGCAGTCCATTTTTGGCCTCTCCACCGTGTGGGAAATGCCCATTGTCTCACCATCTTCCAGAAGTAGCAGGGGCTGAGGCTCAGACAGGAGCTCCCACTACCTTTGTTCCAAACTACACCCAACCCCAAGGGATCTTAGCCGTATGCTCTCGGCAAAATCTTGATGCCACCCCACAAGCTCAAAAGATGCTGCTGGTTGTAGCATGCCAGCAAGGTATGTTCAAGAGCTGTCTCTTAAAAGCACATGGGGCTGTATGGGGTGTGGGTAGACAGGTGACTCCCAAGGCTGGCCCATGCCCCAGGCATAATCTTGGAGATAGCAGGGGCATGGGGACTCAGCAGCATCACTTCTTGTTGTTGCTTATGTACCCACACGCTCCCTTGCCAGCTCAGTATTCAGTGTCTGAACATCTAGGGTGTGTGGTTTTGGGCACCTTTACATCGCATTGTAAAAGCGATGTAAAGCGACATCCAGGAGAACCATGATGGAGAACATCTGATATTAATTGTCTTTAGGCAGCATATTGGGTGCTTCCACTTTCTAAGCAGTTGGCATTTCTGAGGGACCTGAGGAGCAGGGTCCTTGCATTCATGCAAACACAGATTCAAGAGGCTGAGATCTGCCATCCCATTTGCTTACCAATATTTTCGGGTCTCCGCCATGCAAGTTTCTTATTAAGAAGCAGAGTCAGCAGTGTGTCCTTGTGATTTGTGTCTTCTCTCTCCGGAAGCACTCGGTTCTCTGCAGCACATAAAACACACCTTTATCAATCTCTAATGACAAAAAGGATGGACCCTCCCGCCCCCAACATTAAAACAGAAATTAAGAAACCTAAGAAGTGGAAGGAAAATATCTCCTGTCAGCACTTTGTCAGGGTGGAAAGGGTTCAGGCGAAGAAGAAGATGTGTGAGCACAGAATAAAATGTCCAAGCAGCGAGGGATGCGCAGTGAAAGGTTGCAGGATGAGTGAGCCCTCCCTGCCAGCTCTGGGCTGCTGGCCAGTCTCACTGCAGCCTCATCAACATGGCTGGCTGCAGAGACACCACCTTGATTTAGACAGTCTCGACCTCTTCTGCAAGGTGGATGTAGCAGATGCCTCTGCAGAGCCAGACAGCAACCCACAAGATCCTCTCTTCTCAAAACGGGAGATGTTCCCCCTACTCATACCATCCACCTTCCTAGGGCCAATAGAAGTGGGCAGTTACACCTCATGAGGACTGACATTTTGACACTGCAGCTGAAAAGACCTGCAGCCCCATGGTCTATTCTTATGCTCACTCAGCCTTGCGGCTGCTCTATCTAATTGCCAGTGGTATTAAAAGATTCTTCCTGAGCAAGCCAAAGTGTGGGAGGAGTGTAAAGCAAGCCTCTTTATTGCTGAGGAAGCCTCTTACAGTAGCTGTAGGTCATGCAGAATTTTTCTGTTTTCCAGGAAAAGCCTCCCCAAGCTGCTATCCGAAAGCCATTTGGACCTCTGTATGAGGCCCCTTTAGGGAGATTTCTCAGTGGTTTTGCTGTAGTGGCTGTGGCTCTGCCCTCAGATGAATGGTTGTGAAAGTCAAAGGTTCAGCAGAAACCAACAGACATGGAGAATGGGATTAATCAGAGCACTGAAGGCTCTGAGACTCTCCCAGCTCTGCTGAACAGATTTCCAGAATCACCTGAAACTTGAATGTTGCATTCATTTTTGAGAAAGACAGAATGGGAGCCAGACTTTACAGGGAGAATGGCCATTCCCCAAAACCTTTGTTCTGAACACCTCTGCCCCACACCCAGACCCTACAAAGCCCTAGAAGATGCCTACAGAATCCCTGGAAAATGCTACAAAATTATGAAGAAAGACTTATATTCTCTTCTCCCAGAATCTTTAGGACTTTGGCTTACTCCCTTCAAGGGTGTGAGAAAGGAGAAAATGGTCTTGTATAGCCATCAGCTCTACATAGCTGTGATGGGATGAATGCAATTGGTTTTGATACATGAGACAAAACATTGTGCCAGATGAGCATTAAGAATGCTCAAGAGCATGTCAGAATTAGCTCCATTAGCTAAAGTCACATAAATCTGCTGAAGCAGGGGTGGGCCCTGGTCAAAGTGATCCTCCAAGTATTTGGTCAGACTCAACCCTGGCACATGCTGCAGCTGAAGCCCCTGGTCCTGATTGTGATCGCTAGAAATAAACCCGAGGGAGTTAGCAGAGCTACTCGCTGTGTAAAACTCAGCGTTAGCGTGGAGTGCTATAAACCTCATTCCTAACTCTGAAAGACAGCTATGATTTTAAAATAGCTACTTTTAGTCATTTGGGGGATTTGCTATAGAAAAAAAATCCCTATAAGCACTCTAGTAAAAGCTAAACAGAAGCAGTATTTAGATAGAGTGGCCTCAGGAATGTTTTGGTTGTCATTACAAAAATAAATAGGTGATATAAGAGGAAAAATCATTTGAAAAGCAATGTTATTTTCAAGCCTATATTTAGCTGCTCTTTTACTTTTCCACTGCCAAGTCTCTTCAAGAAAGAAGATTAATGATTGACATTTCCCTGTAGAATAAGTTCAAGCTAAGACTAATTTAAATTATGGGAGAAGAACATATAAAAAGAAAGTTTATGAATAAAAAAAGTTCAGCATCACCCTACTAGTGACATTTATGAGCTGTCAAATCTCATATGGTACATACTGGCACCGCTACTTTCTGATATTTTACTGGTTTTCTTTGGAAATTTTCTTTTGGGAAAGAATGAGCTTACCCTTACCAGATTTCACCAGATCTGATATTTTTACTAATTAGCAGAATATATCATACTACCAGCTGCAGACCAGAAAGACAGCTTTAGCTCATGTTAATATGAACAAGTCTCTGGGTAGCACCCATGTTAATTGATTGATTAGTATAGCCCCAGGTGAATTTTATTTTCTTTCACAGATAAGCCAGTGTTGCACTGGCCAAGACAAGAAGCAAAGCAAAGCAAAGCAGAAAGAGAACCACCTACCTGTGTCATCTAGTCTGTATTTCAGCTTACCTTGTAGTAAAAAAGGCTCTCCATGTATAGATGGAACATACAAGGTCATGGTGAAGATGGCTAGCACCCCAAGGAGCAGCTGGACCGACCACATCTTCTCCACGTTCCCACCACTCAAAAGCATTCTTCCTTCAGGCAGGATGGAGGACTTCAGTGCAACCCAGTGCAGATGAGCTCACTTTTAAGAGGCAGTGGATGTGCCGTGATTGCAAATGGCCTTTGGAGGAGGGGAGAAAAATATCTCTTGAGATATAATTCAACCTGTCAATATGATTCACTCCTTTGGGAGTGGACAGAACAACCCAGTAACAGATGTCAGATGGAACCTGTTCAATATATCTCATATCACACTGATATAATGAATTCTGATGTTCCCACAGGCATACACTGTCCACGCACATTCATATACGTTCCATGCGTACATACATTAAAAATAGTTTCTCGTGGCTGCTGCTTTAGTGGAGTTCAGACATGAGGACTCCCACATCAGCAAGGAAGATTTGTCTAAGGTACAAGTTGCTGTATGTCACCCGTTTGGACAGAATCAGGTTAATGGGTTTTTGTAATTTATCATCTAATTTCCTAGTGCCTATATTAATTAATGTGAGATATAAGTGGTGGAAAACAGAAGGGGAGAGCTCTTTTCATTTAACTGATTGGAGGATGTTGAGTGTGTCCCACTCATTGTGACTTATGGCTTTGTCAATGAGAAAAGCATCACACCCTATTTTGGGATTATGTCTGAGTTGGGGAGTGCAAATTTGGCAGCATATATGGAATACATCAAGGATGGGCAACTGTCTTCTGTTTTTTCTTGAGGAAAAAAAAGAAGTGGAAGGTCAGACGCTGGTTCTGGCTGCACTGCCATATTTTATTAGTTTAGAGCAAATTATTGAAGCACATTGCACATATTCCATGTCTTCTCAGGTCATGACTACATCTTGGTTTGGCTTCTGTTTGTTGTCTGTGCATCATTATTGATCAGGGACCTGCTACTAGTTTTCTGTTACAACCTTACCAAGAAAAATGTTGTAATAGTAAACTTTGTTCTTCACTTCTGCTTCCTCTGCAGAACTGAATCATCTGTCCTACACTTTGGCCAAGCTCTGACTTGTACATACACTCCTAGTGACTCACTTCATGTGCTTTTTTGATGCCGCATCATGCCAGATTACCCAACATAGCTTCATCTGACGGTACCTGCACTTCATCTTAACTAAAAGACAACACCATTTCCATGTTTGGGCTTTTGGCTTCTGGTCTCCAGCTCTCCCTACAACTTGCTGTGCACCTTGGATAACTATAGAATGAGTAGCCTTTTAATATCCCTTTTAATATTTACTTTTTACTAAAAACCGGATGGGAGAGGCTCACGTTTTTTGCAAGAAGTGCCCATGAAAATGAATGTGATGCTTCCATAAAGGAATACTTCTATACTGAGGAAATGTTCTAAAATTTTCCCTGCAGGTCTAAGATGTACAAATAAACCAAACTTGTCTGTCCCCTCATTCTTGCGAACCAAATGATCAACCAGCTGAAGTACTCCCCTTCTTCACAAAACTCTGTTTGGACTGAAGGACACATATGTCCTACTGGGAACAGTTTTCCAGCCACCTCTATCTCCCTAAGCTGCCTGTTTCAAACTGGTCAGAAGTGAGCAGTCCCCATGAAGCAAAGGCCATAACTTGATGCACAACACCTTTCACAGGAGTCCAGGGTGGACAATAGTAGCTCTTACTCAAAATAATACTCTTAAGGACAGGTCTTGGTATTAAATGACTTGCCAGGTCCCTACCAGTTTGTCTTGAGATGTGCTGTGAAAGGGACTTTGCCCTGGTGTAAAAGATGGGTTTCCCCATATCATCTAAGATTATGCAGAATCCACAGATCTCTGACTGTTTTTTCCTACCTGTGGCTACAAGGCACAATGGGCTCTTGGCAGGTTCTTTTGGGAAGATGAGCTATTCCCTGGGATTTCCTCTTCCACTGCAGAGAAACTTCAGTTCTGAGTCATTGCAGCTGTTCAGCCCCCAAAGCAACTCTGGTATAGAGTGCTCCAGCCCTTTCAAGTGAGGGCCCTGCTGAAGGTGAGGGAGTGCCACCCTACATTGACATACTAGACGATTACTGGATGTTGTGAAGGGCAGATCCTCTCAACAGGCTGGTGAGTGAATAGATGCCTGACAACAGTTGCCAGATGCTAGTGAATTTTTGTATTTGTTGCAGTTATGAGATGGTTGATTGGCAATGTTGGGCTTCTGTAAGTCTCCTGCCTGGAAATTTCCTTTGCTTTTAGCCCATTTGTCCAGGTGCTGGAAATACTATTACATTTTATTGTTCTTACGTGTTTTATTCTCTGTAAGAAAACAACATAGTCTCTATATTCTATTAATTCACTCAGTGATAATGTCTTCTACATCATCCCCTGAGTACTTCTGTCTAGAGCTCGCAGACAGCAAGAACATGAATCTCCATCTCCACCTCCCATTGTCCTAGTTTGTCTAAGCCTCTTCATGTAAAAGTTTCCCTTTTCATACAGCTATGCAGACTTCAGGTAATCAAAAGCATGCAAACTGGAAAATTGACAAGGATGAACAAAGCCAACCATTCCAGAGGGCAGAAATGGAGAAGTCTTGGCCCAAGCAGATGCCACTTAGCTGCACCAGCTCTGAGTGTGAGACAGATGAGTATATGGATCAGGGCCCAGAGGGTGTTAACAGTCCTGAGCAGCCTCAGCTGAGGCCTCCAACACCTTCTCTGCCCATAGGCTAAGGAGCCTCATTTAAGCTTCGTCCCGGGCTCCTTCTGGTTTTGCCTGAGCTATATTGGAGAAACGCTGATCTGTAGTTCAGCTATGCCTTTGCCCATCTGTGGCCCCTGCTAATCTGGACTGTGACCTGCAAGTTGACTTTTCTGCTTGACTTCAGACATGTTCCATCAGTGTGGACCTGTCTGGTGTTCACTGGGCTGTGTTTGACCCTGGTTGCTATCATCAGACCTGATTCTGACCAGTGAATTGACTTCCATCTTGACCCTGGATCTGCCTCATCATCATAGGCTTCTATAACCATTGGGACTCTTGACTGAATCTGGCTGATGTTTCTGGGCCTGCCCTACTTGCACCTCTTTGGGATGGGTGACTGTCCTGCTGGCAGCATCACTACACTTGGCTCCCTGTTTCTTAGGGAGTGGCTGGCCATTGCAGCTCTCAGACATCATCTTCCTCAAAATGTTCAGATTCTTTCTATGCATAGACTCCTCTGCCAGGTAAACTAGCAGATCTTGGAGCAGTGAAAACTTCCAGGTATGTTACCTAAAATCCCAGTTTCACTGAAGTCATTTTGGGCTTTGCTATTAGCTCTAATGAAGCAAGGACTGCCTCTAGAAGCGATGCAGTCCCCAAATAACCTAACCTTATCTTACCCCAAAGCAATTACCCTTAATATTTCAGAGTAAGTTTCAGAAAAGAATAATTCAGTGTGGGTTTTGAGTGACTTATAAGATGCAGGAGGCAGTGTTGAGCTGCTGAAAGCAGAACAACATGAAAGGACTACTTTCCAGAGCCAGCTTGGAGTGGCAGGTTTCCAGACCACTTTGCATGCTGTACATTCAGGGTTTGGAAAGAGAGAGGGAAAAAAAAACTATCTTTTTTTTTTTTTTTTCCCCAGAGCTTCCCGAGAACATGTGAAAATATCACATGCATCATGTATTTCAGGTGAGCCTCAACAGCATCCATGTGCTTTGGTGTGGTCTTATGGTCTTCACTTAAGCATAGTTTGCTTGGTCCCAAAGCAAACAACCTGCTGTGGGAGGACCTGTCAGGGAAGAGCGTTTGCTTAAGGTTGGGAGAAAGGGCATATGAACAGTTCTGCAAACTGCACCAAGGATGCAGCCAGGTGGTCTCAGCTGGTAGAGATGGGATTTTATCCTGTGCAGTACATACAGGGAGATTCATGTAGCACTGTTTTCTTGCCTAGAGTGTTTCTAAGAATAAAAGTGGGGAATGACAAATGAATTTGGAAATGAGAAAGGGATGCAGCTTGTAGAGGGAAAGGCAGGGTCAGGGCTTGACAGCCTAAGCAGAGCAGGGAGGTATTGGTTAGCCTTCAGCAGGCAAGAAAGGGGAGCTGCCCTCACAGCAGGGGTGAAGCTTCATACACTATGTCAAAAAGGCAGGAATCCTCTTTCTCCCCGTCCTGGTCAGTGACAGTGTACCCACCCGGTCCCACCATGTACTTCTACCCCTGTCTATTCCCATGCCCAACAAACTGCTTCCATCTTCTGTAACCAAGTACTTTCTCCTTTCCATTATGTCTCCCTTTCTTGCCTGTATCACCATTGTAGACTTGACATCATTTGTCTCCTGTCTAGATTCACATTGCATCTGTCTGCTCCCGTGTCTCCAACTGTGCTTCGCCTGGTAGGAATTAGAGTAGAAGGTACTGAGAACCATCTTGTCCTCTTTACCCTTATGCATTTAATATCTGATTTCCCCTCTGCATGTGTCACACTTATCTTGTGGTGAACTTGAGAGAACAAAACCCACTCCAGTCCTGTTACTTAAAGCACCACTGGAAGGCGCTCAGATACACTGCTGATGTGTGGTGCAAGGTCAGGTCCCTGACAGAGCAGCTTGATTGCAGAAAGGAATTAAAATATTGTGTACATAAGCCAGGAGAGCAGCCCCCTCGCAGGTCCCTGAGAGGGAGCACATAATGGGGAGGGAGATGTAGTTATAACATGAGATTCTCTGTTCCTTAGGGGACTGTTAAAATCAGTCAATATTTATGAAGCTTTTAGTCTGATTCATGCAATTTGCTCCCCCTTCTACGTGCTTGTCTTTGGGACTCAGCTGTTGCTTGGCCTGTTACTGCCATAAAATCCAATGCTAAGGTTTAACTGTATCCTTGCTTAGAGGAAGAAAAGGGAAAGGTCCAAGGCAGAGTTAAAAGCAGCTCAGGTTGCCACTTCACTGCAAGCAACCAAGGGAGCACACAGGGAAGCATCACCAGCTCCCATCAGATGGGCATCATCCTGAAGAGAAGCAGTTCCTCACAGTTAAGGCAGCAGGGGGTAAGGAGTGCAGCTGGGCTGCCTGCCTGCCTTTCACATCCACTCTTGGGGCTATCACAAAACCATTCACCTTCTCAGAGAAAAAGCCAGCTCCAAAGTAGCCTCCTGGAGTGAGGGGCTGAAAGAGTAACGCAGGAGTGAAAGCATTGGATGTGGGAGGAGGCAGCCCATGGAGAGAGAGCAGGGAGCAGGGCAGCTGTGGTACCATTCTTAACCATGTCTCTTAATCCTGAGCTGGAATACCCCTTCCAGACTGTCTCCCATCCTTACTGACGGGGATTACTTGGCTGAGGTTCCTGGTGAGGAAATGAAGGCAACATAGAAACCTTTTCTGCTTTGAAACGTGCTGTGACCTGCTGGTCTCAAAGTCATTTCCAGTGATGCTTCTGAATGGTAAATACTGGTGTGGCTATGCAGAGACTAATCTGACTCCTGTGCCAGGACAGAGTCCTGAAGAAGCATGGTCTGGAAAGACCTGATTATACCATCAGGTTTACCCTGATCTTGATCCCCCTCTGTTGTGACTCACTGTCTGCGAGCCCTGAGTACATTCTGGATGATGAGTGTGAGCAGTGTCCCTGAACCTGGCAGGGACACAAAGTGCTGAGTAAGTGAGGCTGTGAGGTATCTTTACAAGAGTAGTGTCACCTACAGAAGCTAGTACCCCAGTAAAGGCAGTGGAAGTAGGAAGGCTGAGAGTGATTTAAAGCAGGACCCTGCCTGGCCTTCTGGAGAATGTCTTCCCTCTCCATCATTTATAGGACCTTAGAGAACAGCCACTTGTAGAAATGGCAACAGAGGCAACAAAGCAGTACATGGCCAACAAGAGGTAATTTCTAGAGCTGGGACTTGCCATCCACAAATGTGGTTACACGGCTGTCATGCTGCCAATAGTGGCAGACCTTAGCTCACTTTATCTTTCTAGAAGATGGATATCAGTGGTCATTATCACTTATCCTGTGAGCATGCAAAGCCAGAAGGACCCAAGGTGGTAGTCTGGCATGTGGCTTCTGATGGAACTTGCTGCTTGGATGGAAGGGAATGTAAGGGGAACCAAGCATGAGATGCGTTATCTCTACTGAGAAGCAGCAGGCTGTGCTAGGCTGCCTGAGCTTGTCCCCAGAGAGCTGGTGCATCTCCCCAGTGAGGTGGAGACCCTAGCTTGGCCACCAAAAAGCCATATGTGTATATTAGCTTGGCACTTGAGGTGGTCTAATTAGCCTGGCTTCTAGGTGAAATTGGCTGGGCAATTGGGCTGATTCTGGGACAGCTTCTGCAGAGCTAGCACACAGGGTGCTCCTTGCCTGCATGGAGATACGTATTCAGAAAGCCCTAATCCCTCAGCAGTTCCAAGGCTGCTGTTGGTGAGATACTGTATCCTCCAGACCACACTGCAGCCACCAGCTGGTAAAATTCACCAGCTGCTGTACAGGTTGGTATGGACTGGGCAGCTCCCAGTGTGACTGCAGAGGAATGAGCTGCCTCTTGATTTTTCTTGTTGCAGATGCTGGGCTGAAGATGCTCAATGCTACTTGCATCGAGGACCTCTGCAAGGATCCTTTTTTGTGGTCAGCAACCATCATATGGAAATGAGGGTGTGCATACATAGATCTGTCTCTGAATGTTTCCCCTGAATTTAGTACACTTGCTTCTACTTCAGTTAGCCATCCTCAGTGTGACTAAATTGAATGTGCTTGTACATGAACTACTTTGGGTAACACGGCCATACAGACAAGGTTGGGTGATTTCTTGCTAAAAATGCTGGTTGGGGCACTTGTAAGGTTGTGGAAGTCAACCCTCTCTGCTAACAATGCCAACTTTCACACTGTTGTTCCCCTTTCTTGCCTTTCTTCCTCTCAGTTCTCATCATTTGGTTTATTGAGAAATGTTACCCATTTTTTGGAAAACTGTCACTACAGGTCACCTAAGGGAGGGTGTAGAGGGTACACAGATCTGTTTTGTTTTGAGGAAACTTGTGCAGACAACCATAATCCTTGCATTTTGGAGAGCTGGTCTTCTTACCTAGCTTTTCATTTGCACCCAGGGCTGCTGAGACTCCGTGGAAGCTTCTGCACATGCAGAATAGCGTTTTGTTGAGTGATTGTCAATGCTTTGTGGATGTGACCTTGCATATACAAAAGCAAGACTTGAAATATGGGATCAAACTGAAACTGTAGGACATATACATCCCTCACTGTTTGGCTTGCTTGATTGCTTTCTCACCCTGCAGCTTGGGAAACAAGGCTGGCAGAAATGCTAGCACAGGATTTATTTTTATTTTTACTGTAGAAAAGGATGGGCAGGTGGGAATCAAAAGAGGTGACTTTTAGGTAGATCCAGAAATTTAGGTAGATCTAGCAAACTCACTGCTAGGCAAAAACTGCGCTGACTTCAGCCCCCACCAAACTCCCTCTAACAACAATCACTTTGTTGAAGTTTTATCCAGGCAGTAGTGATTGAACAGCTGAAAACAGGCCAAGGTGCTTCACCACTACCTGCCCCATTTATTAGGCTTCTTACTCCTCTGTTGTGCGGCCTTGCAGGCAGCTTCTTGCGGAGCACTAAGTGAATTACATACTGCTCTGGTGGCTTCTGTTCTTCTGACATATATGACTAAGGAAAGATGCACAGCAGATGAGGAAAGAAGAAAGTAGCAAATGTACCACTTCTACTATTACTTGTCACTTTCATTGGTAAAGGAGGTTTTTTGGAAGCCATTTGCTCTCCTTTTTCAATATGAAACTGAACACTGTTTCACTTGGAAAAAAAAAATACCAGAACTGCAACCCTTGCAAATGTGTATGTGAAATTGTGGGTAGACATGTAGAGCTAATTTGCACCTTGCAGTTTCCAGGGTGGCCTATACAAACATCCCATCTGTGCATGTAACTGAGCTGTGAGCATCATACTGGGTTCTCTCTCCAACTTGAAAGCTAACAAAAGCCCTTGTTCTGTCAATACACAGCTCATGATTTTCCTAGTGCTCTTCATTATGCTACATGTAAGCACAAGCTTAGTTTCCTCTTTGTTCATTCTTTGCAATCACCCCATTCATTTTCCCTATTTTATAATACCTTAATCCTTGCAGGCTCCTGCTGTCCTTGTTCTTCAGGGAGCCTGAATTCCCACAGGCACCATTCAGCTACCTATGGAAATTGCACACCTGCTTCTTGGTGCTCCTTGCCAATGCTGTAATGTTTGCTTCATCTCCTTGGCCCCTTCTGGCACAGGGCTTTAAACCTCTCTTGAAGTGTCTTAGCTTAGAAATGCTAAAGGGAAATTAATGGCTGAAGTGGGTCACAAGAAGAAAAACAAAAGCATGTGTCCCCAGCCTAGGTGAGAAGGAAGGACAGTCCGCTGGCATCAGTCATCACTGACCCACAGGTTTTGGGCATGGGTTTGAGCAGCACCTGGTATGATGAGACACTTAGAATCACTTTTTTCCACCCCTTTGCATTGATCATTAACTGATGCACGTGTTCCTGTCTGCATGATCGTTATCCTCTCTGTCTATTCCCACAGCAGCCTCACCAGTTGGAAGTTAGCCTTGCCATCGTTAAGGAAACTTTAACAAAGACTGTTCTGTTGAAAGTGAACATCTTGATGAGACCTAATTTATTTCACAGTTGTTGTTATCCCATTGACCTGAAATGACAGCAGGACACTTGGAGAGGTGCCCAGTTTATTTAAGAAGCGAGCACAAAATAGTGCCTCCCTGCCCGCAGAAAGAGCTGAACAGCATAAGGCACTCAGAGCTCCTAGTCCCAGTGCTCTGCAGCTCCTGCCCTGAAAAGCTCACTGTGGCTTTTCTAAGGACTGGTCCAGATCACCTTGCCTTTCTCTAACAGTTCCAGCCTCTGCTTTGCACATTTGCTCAGGAGTGTTTTCAGTGTTGCGAGAGCTGGGAAAGTGTTGTGTGCCTCACAAGCGTGACAATCTGAGTATGCTCCAGGAGTGACGTGTTTGCGTGCAGGATCAGATGCCCAGGTGCAGGCAGGGAAAGTGCCCAGCCCTGGGGTTCCTTGGGGTTTAAGACTTGTGTGGTGGCACAGTCCCATCTGCAGCACCATCTCTGAGCCCCTGCCCACACTGTCTGCTGGAGCACACTCCTCACTGATTATGGTGTGTCTGCTAAGTGGGGTCTGCCATGGAGAGTAGCTGCTGGAAGGCACAGAGCCAATCAAGGCATCCAGTGCAATGACCCTCATCCTTGGGTTGCAGGTTGCAGCAAGGAAGGAGAGATGTAAGGAGAAAAATCACAATGAGCAAAGAATGGAACAGGAGCTCAGAGAGGTGGCGTGACCTCTAGCCTTGGAGATTTTCAAAACTCACCTGGTCAAGGCACTGAGAAACCCACTCAGATTTTTGAAGCCAGTCCTGCTTTGAGCAGGTGGTTGGACTAGAGCCTTGCAAACTCTCTCCTGAGTGAAGTTACTCCATGAGAAGATGAGTTAAAGGCGTGTGTTGTGCACTTCAGCTCAAATTCTACATCAGCTTCCTAGTTGCTTTTGTCCTGGGAAATGAGATGGGCTTGTCTTCCAATAGAAGCTCCTGTGAGATTAAGTGCCTGCTTTTATAAAAGATTGAAGTGTTGTCATCTTTTTATCTTAAATAAAATAAAGTTGTTAATCTTCCCAGCTTTATCGGGATTCATCTACCCACTGCAACATACACCATTTATCAAGCTAGATGCTGTACAATTTGCACAGAAAAAGCTGATGTCAGTCTAGCAGAACAGACAAAAGACTTCCATGCTTTTTACCTAGAAGCAGCAGCTCTGAGACACAAGTTGGGAGGGTGATTTGAGATCCATCACAAGGAGGAACCCTTTGGGAGCATAAGGTGTGATGCTGCTGCACTGCTAGCCTTACATAACTCATTCCCTGGATCCTGTTTAATTCCCCCTCATCCTCAGTCCCCATGTGGTCATTTTTGGGTTTTGTAGCTGTCTTTGAAACCTTCTATAATCTTCAAATGATTCATGCCATTTTACAATCTCAGAGATTTCATTTCAATACATCTCTCAAAAATGAAGCTAAGACGAGAGGGAAGTCCAATGTCAAAGAAATTACTTTGGTGTGTAGGACCATGCCTTAGGGAATGGTGTTGACAAATGCTGTTCACTGATTTTGCTTGTGTTACCCTCCCAGAAGCTTGTTCCAGCCTTTCTGTGCTGTGACAGCTAGAGATGTTCCCCTCGTTACCAGCACCAACAAAATAATGTCACTTTTGTTGTCTCCCTGTGGTTTCTGTGGGTCCTAGCAGAGCTCACCATGCAGCTGCTATCACTGAGCTTCAGCAGATCTTGCAAGAACAAGTAAATTTGCATGAGTAAGGGAGCTCCAGGAAGGCATGAGGAGCCATGTAATTTGTGTAGTTGAAACTTGAACCCAGGAACCTCAGAACCTACTCTGCTGTGACTCTGAGCATCAGGTACCAGATCTTGCCTACACACAGCCAGGAGCACAGCTCTCTTGCAGTAGCCAAAGTCACATCTGTCCAAAATGGCTTCTCTTAACTGCAGTGCTGGGTTTGGTCCTAGACAGGCAATTTACTATGACACAAATGTCATTACTGAAGACTAGAGCAAAGAGCTCTGTGTGTGGAGTGAAAAATGATCATTGGGATGGACAGCTTAAGAGTTGCGTTTATAAATGTAGGGTCATAAAGGTGGCTCTGTTGCATTAAAGCTGCTGTGTAAACGTGAATGATTCAGGCCTTCAACTTCTGCTTTGCATTGAGAGAAGGGCAGGAGAAAACTGTATTCCAGTTTTGGAAAGCTGTGACTTGAGTCAGATCAGTGCATTCTGTGCCACTTCTTTGGCATATTCCTTCCTGCTTGGCCTCTTCTTTAGTCCTCACTTTTGTCCAATAATAAATGCCTATTCAGCGGTCAAAAAGATTGATTAGTAAAAGGTGAAGGATGCCCACAGGAATATGCTGGGTTCAGAAAAACTCAAATTTAGGAGAAACTAGAAATGGACTTTTAGACCCTTCTTTGGCATGGAGCTGGCTGTAGCCATGGGGATTATTTGCAAGCAGTCCAGTTGTGTGGCTTGTGTGAATTGCTGGGGGATTAGAGGCAGGAGTCGGGACTGTGACAGGAGATAATCTGTGTGAGCTGCCCCTTGGAGGGACAAGACTCTGTGACTAATCCCTGTCTGTGTGATCATACCAAGTACCTGGGTAGCAGGGGTCATCCTGCGCACCACTCACCTCTCAGGAAATGGGTCATAACCGCCTTTTAGGCAGAAGGCCCATCGGCTCTCAGCATGTGTCAGCTCACAGGAGAGGGGTGCTAGGTGTGTGTGAGTGAGAAGAGATCATAAATACAGACAATCCAGTGACTTCTTCTGCGGAGGAGGCTGAGCAGTTGAAGGAAAGGTAAAGGCAGTCAGATTAAAGACAAAGTCTTTGCACACCTGCTTTGGGGATGATCATTCAAAAGGGGCAGAATTAAGTTCCTGAGTTTCAGAAAACAACTGGAAAATGCTGGAGAAGCACAAGTCTAACCCTCTGGAATTTTTCTTTTTTTAGTCAGTTTCTTTAATTTTTTTACTTTTTAGTGAAATAGAAACAGTGTTTCCTTAGCTATTTTTTTCTTAAATCTGATATCCA
Organism: Coracias cyanogaster; assembly: GCA_033124195.1. Classification (NCBI taxonomy): domain Eukaryota; kingdom Metazoa; phylum Chordata; class Aves; order Coraciiformes; family Coraciidae; genus Coracias; species Coracias cyanogaster. The sequence goes on along the minus strand of JAVSBS010005732.1, from coordinate 4,375 downwards.
ACTGTGTTTCCCTCTCAGCCCCTGTCCTTGTTGCCCAGGGTATGAACCTCCTCGAAGCCTGTTGGAGAAGAGGAGCAGGAGACAGGCTCAGCCCCCTCTCACCGCTGTATCCCTGTAGTCTCCAGTGGTGCTGGGGCCATGGGTCATTGGACTAGAAGCTGGAAGCCACTTATTTGAAATGTGGCAATATTGACTTCATCTGCTGCTTGCATACTCCTGAGCACGCACTTATGCTCTAAACACTGAGCACTTGACAGGAGTGACTGGTTGTGCAGAGCACAGCCCAGAGAAGCTCGGGGATCCCTAAATCCCAAATCCTCTTCCTTTTATCTCCTCCCCTTTGCCCACAGGGCATCATCTCAGGCTGTTTCTTGGCTGCTGGGAAACAAAGGTGGACTGCAGCTGTAAATCCTCCCGGTGTCAGCTGAGGGCTGGCTCTAACCCGAACGTGGCAGAGTGCTGCTGGAGCTCACAGGCAGCTCCAGGGGCTGCTTGGCCAGAAATCTCTCCTCCACCCTGCCCTCCACAGCTGTGCCTGTCCCAGCAGCCAAGTGCATCACCTCCCCACCCTGCAGGACCAGGCACTGTGCGGTGGCTGTGGCAGCCTCTGGGCAGCTGACTCACAGAATCACTCTGGTTGGAAAGGACCTTGAAGATCATCAAGTCCAACCACTAACCTAACTCTATCACGTTCACCACTGAACCCTGTTCCCTGGCCCCACATCTTCATGTCCTTTAAATGTCACCAGGCATAGTTCTGGAGCCCCCAGCACAAGAAGGATGTGGACATATTGGAGTGTGTCCAGAGGATGGCCACCAAAGTGATCAGGGGAATGGAGCATCTCTTATATGAAGACAGGCTGAGAGTTGGGGCTGTTCAGCCTGGAGAAGAGAAGGCTCCGGGGAGACTAAGGTCCTTCCAGTAATTGAAGGGGGCCTACAGGAAGGCAGGGCAAGGTCTATTTGAAAGGGTTTGTAGTGATAGGACAAAGAGTAATGGTTTTAAGCTAGGAAAGGATAGACTAGGCTGGGTTTTAGAAAAAAGTTCTTTAACACGAGGGTGATAGATCACTGGAATGGGCTGCCCAGAGAGGTGGTAGAGGCCCCATCCCTGGAGTCATTCAAGGTCAGGCTTGATGGGGCTCTGAGCAACTTGACCTAGATAGAGATGTCCCTACTTGTGTAGGGAGGTTGGACCAGATGATCTCTAGAGGTCCCTTCCAGCCTAGAACATTCTATGATTTTGTGCTGTTCACTCTTCAATACAGTATTACCTCTTTATCCTTGTATTTTGTTGCTATGGAAGCAACATGGAAGTATTTAACGCATCTTAAGGATACAAACAGGCACTGAGAGGGATCAACTCCAGGCAGCCACTTAAGGGAGGAAAAAGGACACACATCCAAATGAGTAACTTGAAATATTCCACTTAACACCTAATTATCTGCTAGAACAAAATACACATGCTATTCTAGCTCTGTGACCTGATTTCCTACATGAAAATGAGGAGAATCATGAAGCAGAAATACAGTTAATAAACACAGTAACATTTACTAATTTCATGTTTTTCTTTTGTTTCAACAGTGCTATCCAAGTCCAATTTAGCAATTTGCCTGGCTTTTGAAAGTATGACTAATAATCCACAGCTGAATGTAACTCTTAACTTCTGAGATATACTCAGTAGGAGCTGGTGCTTTAGGCACTAGCTTAATTTTCACTTACAATGACGTTCATCAGATCATTCAGCAAGGAATTAGCAATATTTGCCTGTTTAGAAATTTTTTGTTGTTGTACTAATGGAAATGGAATACCTAAGCCATGCTTACAGATGTTTCCCAATGAGATCAGTACTACATACAGTATCAAACAAACCATCCTGGTCAATACATTAAATTTTAGTTACTACTCAAAACCATTTGTTGAACAGCTATGTAGGGTAGCAGTCACAAAACACGATTTATCAAAATACCGTGAAAAACTTCCTGGTCAATGCCCCCCTTAATTTTCAGTGGTGATAAAAAGATCTTAACAACACACTGGCTCAGAAAAGGAGTTCGAAGCAGTTAACAAAATTACTTAAGTTCCATCTCCTCCTTTCTTTTTGCTGAGTAACAATCACTGACGCTTCCTCAGATCCCAGCAGCAGTAGAACAGCATGCAGGCATATGGTATTTCATCAAGGAGGGGGTCAGCAGCCACAAGACTAAAAGGGAAACCTCAGGCCCTGCATGTAACCAACAAGGGGTACATCCTGCTCACTCTCCTGCTGATGCTGGGAAGCACCACTGAAGGGTGGTATTCTCACACTGCAATTCTTGATGCTTTATATAAGCTGAAGGTGGAAAGTCCACTTGCCCGGGACAGTTTTTCAAGCCTACAGCTGTCAAGAATTCTAGCAAGGAAAACATCAGGCTGAACAAAAACGCTGTTTCATTTCCCATCGCTTTGCTTTTTCTCTTACTGGTCTACGAATTGGGTCACAACTGTGGGGCAAGACATTCTTGCCCTCCATGCCTTTTCCCAAGTCCTCCCTGTTCAACCCTGTGACATGGCTTGAAGCTCCTGTGTGCTATTTGTTCCTCCTCCTCTAAACAGTCACTGAGCAAGCCCTCTTTTTGCCACCCACGGGTTTCAGTTCTGGTTCTCCCACACTGAAGGCCTGTGCTAGCATCACCGATCCCTCCCTGGAAGAGGGATTCCAGCAACGGGTGAAGGAATCAGCGTGGCTTAAGGATAATACTGTCACATGCCTGAAAGGCTTCACTTTGAGCCAAATACAGCAACAAAAGGAAAAATGGTATCCTGGACTTCACTGCTCTTTCTCAGCTTCATAAAGGTGTTTGAGGGTAAGTTACTCTACAATTGAAGTTTCACTTGCTTTCACAAAATGATAGAAAAGCAGCAACAGGAAGCCAGTAAAAACCTCATCCAAGTAATGGAAGTGAAAAGAAATAAAACTATCAAGAGAAACCAAATGTTCCCTCCTTTCAGCAACCACAGATGGTAACAACTCATGTCTAGTGCCCTGTATCAAGCTCCACATGCACACACAGGGAAACGCAGATTGTGAAGAGAGTTACTGAAAATGCCTTAGTCTGGTAGAAATTGGTGACAATAAGTGCCATTAAGGAAGAAGGATACTGTAATCAGATTTTCTCTTCAATGCATGAAAAACTCATCCATTAAGGAAATGTGAATACTACTCAAATCAGTACCTAGTTCTTGGCAGATACTACCCTGACTGGCCAACAACCACAGTACACACAGGAAAATTTAAAAAATAATTTTTAAAAAGTCACAGCTAAAATTTGTTTCTTGGAATCAGATAAACTATTTCAAGTGTCATCAAAATAAAAAATGACATATTTCTTCATTTCACTATATTTGCAGATCAAATAAAAAGACAGTAAAACAGCAGAATATATTTTGAATAAGTTTGAATGAACTTATCCTTTTTGCAATTTAAATATCCTAGTTAATTTTAAAGAAGTTTCTACATATCTTTCATTTAACAATCTAGAAAGGAAAATACAACTGGACTAGACTTGAGAGTTAGATTATTTTTTTCAAGCAGCATAAAGGAATGCCCCTCCAATTCTTAACTGCAATGCAAGAAACAATTGCGCATATAAAAAACCCATAGTGCATGCTATATATTTAACACAATCCACAGCCTTACCAGTCAATAATAATTCTTCTTTGATTTGTATTCCATGAAGCAATTTGATCAAATGGACAGATGTAGAGATGAGACCCAAATTCCTATTAGCAAATTGGGAAAGAAAAAAAAAAAAAAATCACTTGATATGAAATATACTTAAATAAAGTGAAAAGGCTTTTCACTGATATTAACAGCAAGTCTTTAACATCTTCAGAAACTCGGAAATAAAAAGCACCTTCTCCCACTTAACTGTGTTTGCCTACCAGTAGCCACACTACTACCATCAGAAGCAAAAAGAACAGGTTTAGTGCATCAGCCTGCACACCAACAATTTTGGACACAGGACCTTCAGAGCTAAGTACCCTTTCCTCTCTTTTAGCTCTTCTTCTAAATCAGATGTTTAAAACCTGCAAGTTATTCCTGGAATTTAAACAGCTTTATTTGCGTATAAATTTTGTTTTATTTGAAGTTCAACAGGGAAGTGTAAATGTAGTTACTTAGTAATAAACTTTGAGAATTTTAAATATCAAAGTGATTAGCGATGGCCATCAAACAAACAGCAGGGCCATTCAAAGTGGAGCATACAGAACTCTCAGAGGAAAGCCAGGAAGGTTAAAGTAATTATTTATCCATTCTCCAGTGAGAAGGAATCACAGATAGAGTCTCAGAATGGTATAGGTTGGAAAGGACCTTTAAAGATTATCTAGTCCAAGC
>JAVSBS010005729.1:0-20579 GCA_033124195.1 Coracias cyanogaster | reverse complement strand
CTGGCCTCCCAGCAGAGCTTCCAGCCCTCCCATCATTGCTGGGGCCTCCTCTGGCCCCGCTCCACCAGGTCCATGTCCTTGTGCTGAGGGCATTCCCAGCTCCCAGCTCGCTGGGTGTTCCCAGACACATAAAACTCACCTCTCTGTGCTTCACTCGGCTCATTTGTAAAGCTTGCAGTTAATATATTTGCTAACTTTGCAGAGAAGCCACAAAGCTTTTTTAATTACTTGTTGGCAAAGTGCTCTGCATCAAAACGAGTTTCTCCTAGTTTCGGGAATGCATCATTGAAGAAGTCAGACCTGGGAAGGAACATTGCTGGAGTCCTCACTCTTCCTATGGCCAGTGTCTGTCAGTCCCTCCTCTTCCTCGTCAGACACCTGCAAGGAAAGAAGCAGGGGTGCTGGCTGTGCCTCCCTGTGCAGTGTCAGCAAGTGAGCAACCCAAGCAGGAGGGCACTGACTTCAGCAGCGCCACTCTGCTCCTCTCCAAAGAGCTACGGGAGACTGGTCCCATCACAGCAGAAGGGTCTCCATCTGCAAATCCCAGTGCTGCCCAGCAAAGCACGGCACTAGCACGCTCCTGGTAGCCCCTTCCCACACACCACCATGAAGATGGGAGAAAATGGCAGCACCCAAGACATTCAGGTGGAGCGCTGCATTGACAACACCTTATGATCTGAAGCTATTTTGGGTTTTGAGGTCTTTGTCAACGTGAGGAACAGTGGCCATAACTTAGCCACTCCTGATACATGAAAGGCCAGTCTTGATCTGCTGCCTGAACCATCTGTGGAGGAGAACATCAAACCCACGTGGCATGATGAGAAACTCGGGCAAACAGAAAGCAAACACCTACAAGGAGGGATGTTTAAAGCAAGAAAAAAAATTATCCAAGCTGTATCCCAGCAGCCCTCTGCTCTTCCCAAATCTGTGCCCGCAGCAGGTTAAGGGCGGCAGGCCCAGCACTCTGCAGGAACCAGTGAGAGGGTCCAGCAGGAAACTGCCCCATTCTAGGTCCTTCACTGTCTGCAGCCCTGGCCAGTGTCTCTTCTCAAAGCTGGCATTGCCAAAAAACCAAATACACAGAAGCACTAAAGAAGGGAGGACACTTAAACCCCAGACCAAACGTGGACTTCACCAGCCCCTCAGCTCTGCTGGCAGACCATGAAAGCAACGTTGCGTCCTCACCTTATTGGTATACTGCTTTAATGCATTAATGGTCTCAACATCAAAGGCGTCCTTTTCCTCCTCTCCAGCCGGCTCCTCCAGCCCAGTTTCTGCCTGCACTTCCAGGATGGTGCTGCCAGGTGGCACGATGACAGGACGATGTATGTAGGCAGTGGAGCCATCCTCCAGCTGGACGGCCTCGAAGGTGCTGGCGTCAAAACTGCCTGCAAGGAGAAACCAATAAAATCAGATATAAAAGAGCTGCTGAGTGGGAGGCACTTTTTGTCCCCCTGGGCTACTGACAGCCTCAGAAACCTGTGATGCTTTAGCAGCTTCTACTCCAGCTGCCAAGGGAAGAACAGGAAGAACAAGGAACGCTCGTTACCTTTAGCTGCATTGTGTATGTAGGCCATGCTGCCATCTTCCAGCACCACCGGCTGACCATCCTCAAAGGCCATAGACTCTAAAAGAAAAGAAAAAAAATCCAGACTTGACTGCAAGATTCAGATAGGGCGGAAGGGATACTGTGTCAGGTCCTGAACTCTGTAGTGTTCGCACCACAGAAGAGGACACAGCGGAGCTGCCAGAAATTCACAGAATCATAGAATGGTTCTGGTTGGAAGAGACCTTCAAGATCATCCAGTCAAACTGTTAACCCAGCACTGCCAGGGCACCACTAACCCCTGGCCCTCAGCACCACATCTCCACGGCTTGGAAACCCCCCCAGGGATGGGGACTCCACCACTGCGCTGGGCATGTCACACTCTTGGTCCCTGCCCTCTCTCTTGTCACAGGCAGAGCCTCTGCTCCTGGCACAGCCGGAGCTCTTGGCTCCAAAGGATTTGGATGCCATCCTAAATCAGGATGTGCGGGAGAAATGCTGCGAGCTGCAGGGCTGGAAGCAAGGAGGACAGCGAGCTACGAGCATCCCCTGGGCTGACCTGCAGGCTCTTCACCCTGCTGTGCAGGCGGGTGGAGGGGGGAAATATTTACTTCAAGCATCACGGTTCATTCTTTTTCTAGCCAGCCTGCAGAGAGGGGGACAAGCAGCTCAGCAATTCCCTCACTTATCCTTGCAAACCCCAACCCAACCAGCGACCCTCAGGCAGCCGGCGTGCCGCAAATCCCCCCCACAGCAAGGTCAGCACCACTGACATGGAAGCTGCACATCTTCCAGCTGGGGAACATATGCAAGGAAAAGCAGCGCAAGGGGTTATTTCCAACCTGCTGGGGGTTTGCAAAGGGAAATGTTTTAATCCACGCCTGAAGTGCAAGGTGGCAGGTTGCGGATGAGCGTGGCAGCGGCTGGCAGCCGCAGAGGGTCCCCGGAGCGAGAAGATCACCCACGGGCAAGAAATCTGGGGAGCAGCAGCAGGCTGCAGTGTCTGTTTTGATCGCACATAGGGAATGAGCGGGGCGGATTGCATGGAAGGCAAAAAAATAAACGAGCTGAATGTGCTAGGAAAATGGAGTCTGGAGAGAAGCGCCTGCCAAGCGGTAACGTTGCAGGGTGGTTGTGTGTAATTTGGCCAGTTAGTGAGAAAATCAATATTGTGGGCCAGGACCAGAACGTGGCTTTGCTCTTTTCTGGATTTTGAAGCGTGAGATGCTTTACCCCTCCCTCCAGGTCTGTTTTCCTGCTGCCTTATGTTGATAAAGGCTGAATAGCGATGCTTTTGAGGCTACCAGCCAAGCAGAAGAGCTCACAAGCTCACAAGCACTGGGGCCAAACGGATTTTCCTTAAGGAGACCTGCTTGGAGCTCACCAGCGCAGGTACTTCTGGCTCTGCTGGGGCACAGGAGCCAGCCTGCCTTGATTTCTGCATGTGCCCCACCAAAAAGATGTATTAATAACCACCGCATCCACATCGCAAGGGCAGCTTTCCCCGCCCAGCCCACCTCTCCCCACTCATCTCCTCCCCAGCCCCAAGATGGGATCAGGTAGCACTTTGATTTCAAACCCAGCTTTTTTTTTTTTTTTTGGTTCATTTTGCTTTTTATCTTGTGTTCTTTTGCCCTCCTGCTAAATTTCTTCCCTCCTTGAAGATACACATCTCCCCCTCCCTGCTCCTGGGCTTTTATATAGCACCTATTTCCCTGCTACCTAATGTCGATGAGGGGAAGCACAGATGTGCTGCAGCTCCCAGCCTCCCTCTGACCGCCCCATGGACTAAATCCCCCAGGACTTGAGAGGTCTGGAAAGCCGACAGCCACAGTTCCCTTGGGTGCCATATAACAGCAAGGGGCCTCTTTCCACCAAAGGGTCCCTGACACACAGCCCAGCCCATACATCAGCTGGGGGACTTTGATTCAGATAGTGATCTGCACAGGGCTCGCCTTCAATGAAGGGCGAGGGATGGGGTTTATGACTCTGATTTCCCCCAGGCGATTGCTTGTCGGCATCCAAGGGAACATCATCAGCTGTTATCGGACCTGCAGGAGTGATATGGAGTAATGGGGCCTTCTCGTGGAGGGGGGGAAATGAGGGGTGCAGGAAAACTGGGACATGTTGCTCTTTCTTCTTCTTCTCTCCAAGGAAATGACTGGTGGTCACTGAGCCTGACCCATCCCTAGACCAAGAGCGGAGATTCCCCATGGCCCATTTTATTTAAAATTGGAGATAGGCGGGGAAATAGGAGTGGAAGAAAAGGTGTAAAGGCTGTGTTTAAGCATGCAGCACTCCTCCTATCCTCCCTGCCCTCCCACTGCACAGACCCCTGCAGCCGCGCCAGGACTTTTGTCTGCAGGGAGAAACTGGGGTAGGGGATAAATAGGGAGAAATTGGCTGTTTTCTGAGAAAAGGCAGCAGTATGACATGAAATGGTGCAGATATCCACAGCCCTGGGTTTTGGGCTATGCACCCAAAAATGCACCCCCAGCACAGAAGATGTTGCATCTATTGCCTTGCTGCATACCCAGACCCTCCGGGTTTGGTCGCATTTTGGATTTGCAGAATCCCAGCATGGTGGGGGTTGGAAGGGACCTCTGGAGATCATCTTGTCCAACCCTCCTGCTCCAGCAGGTCACCCAGAGCAGGGTGCCTAGGATCACGTCCAGGTGGGTTTGGAATCTCTCCAGAGAAGGAGACTTCACAACCTCTCTGGGCAGCCTGGGCCAGGCTCTGGCACCATTACAGTCAAAAAATTTTTCCTGATGTTTTGGTTGAACCTCCTGGGTTCCCGTTTGTGCCCACTGCCCCTTGTCCTGTCGCTGGGCACCACTGAGAAGAGTCTAGCCCCATCCTCTTGACCCCTACTCTTTTGATATTGATGAACATTGATCAGATCCTCTCTCAGTCTTCTCTTCTGCAGCTCAACAGCCCCAGGGCTCTCAGCCTTTCCTCAGCACAGAGATGTTCCTGTTCCCTCAGCATCTTCATAGCCTCTGCTGGACTCTCTCCAGTACTTTCCTATCTCACTTGAACTGGGGAGCCCAGAACTAGACACAATATTCCAGATGTGTCCTCATTAAGGCAGAGTAGAGAGGGAGGCAAACCGTCCTCAAACTGCTGGCCACACTCTTCTTAACATACCCCAGGACACCACTGGCCTTCTTGGCCATGAGGGCACATCACTGGCTCATGGTGAACTTCTTGTCCACCAGGTTAACTTGGTGTCCACTAAAGTTGCTTGCTTTCTTCCTACTGGAAACAAATCTTCAGGCAAATCCATGATCAGCTTTATAGGGGGTGTCACCCCAACTTTCTGTGCTCAGAAGTGCAGCTCAGAGAGCATCTCCAGGTACGTGGCTGAGCAGCTGTTCATCCCTACAGGCAGCACCGAGCCCTCCTCCGCCGAGTGGTAGCCAGCCGTGTTCCCAAACAGTATCTGCTGTTACTGCATTAATTACACTAATCTAATGGGAAACATAAACAGGAAAGCTCCGGGGGGAGATAAGGGGTGCGGGGACACGAGGCAGGGGCTGAGAAGCTCCCTCTGCCGCGAGGAATGGAGTTCAGAAGAAAGTTCACTTTCCAGCGAGCGGCTGGCTGCTGCTCAAAGGCGTTAATTAGGGAGGCCAGATAGCAATCGGGACAGTGTCCCCAGCCGTTTCCCCTTTCGGTGACAATCGCATTCCTGGGGCTTGAAGTTCAGCTGCAGAGACCTCCCGCCTTTGGTGCACGGCGTTGCTGTGCAAGATTGCTTTTTTTTTTAATCAGCTGTGTTTTAATCCAACCCAAGCTGAGTGGTGTTTCTCCACTGCCTGTTGGCTGAGGAAAGGTGGAGGTGGGTGGAAATGGCTTTTAACTGTGACTTTCTCAGTGCAAGGCATCAGAGGTGGATACTTCGGATGGGCAGGACCAGCGATCTTTCTCTTGGAGCTTTAAACCTCTTCCCCTGCTTCATCCAGAGCAGAAACCAGCCCGTGGAGCTGCACTTGCTGCAGTGATGTGCTGGAAGTGCCTGGGTGAAGCAAGGTTTTCCCATGTACTGCATGGAAACCCTTGCATGTCCTTGTCCTGGCCCAGGGCTGTCTGCTCTTCAGCCCTTGCCCTTCTCCTGTCAGCCCCATCAGCACTTATGAGCATTATCTAGTTCTGCTTCGTGAGTTTGGATGCAGGGAAAGAGAATTCAGGCTTGGGTGAGGGGGGAAACAGGACAGAGGTGAAGAAGCGGAGCTGGGTGGTGATAGACACAGGCAGCCTAGGCGAAGCTGGAAACCTTCCATGGGTGAAATGGCCCCAGTACCTGTGTGAGCGGGTGACTCGAGCGAGGGGTTGTTTTGCAGAGGTTGCATGCCAGGCTGGTGTTGGAAACCCAGCCAAGATAAATGGCCATGCTCCTACGAAGAAAAAAACATCTCCTGAGTGGCCAAGCAGAGGGTAGACTTGCTCCAGGGCTGGTCTCACTTTTTCAGAATAATTTATGGGGAGGAGAAGGTAGAAAATGACAGTGTGGGCTTTATGAGAGGTTGTGGTGTTGCAAATGCCCCATCCAGAAACGTGGGCATGGGGGCCAGCACCCTGGATCTGCTCCAAAACGCAGCTTTGCTATTGAAAGGAAATATATTTAAATACATGCATGAATATTATGGGTGTCTATGTGCATAACGAAGAGGTGTGGTTATGTTTTACCTCTCTAGAATTTGGCAAAACAGACCAGAATGGAGAGCGAGGCTCCAAGGATGTGTATTTGCAAATGAGCTTAAGGCCACGGAGGTTTGGTGGGGCTCAGTGAAGGTGCCTGAGCTCTGGCCAAAGGGCTGTAGAAGGCTCGTGCAGCACCGTGCACAGGGCACAACCTCCTGCCTCCTTCCCAAGCTTCACCTTGCATGTGGTGGTGGCCCCCCCGACTGACCATCACCACCCCATCCCACCTCCGGAATTGTATCATCAGAGCAAATAAATGAAAGCAGAGCCCGTTGGTGTAGGTGTAATCAGACTGGAGAGCTCTGCTCGAGGGTGAGGAGCAGCCTTTGATGATTAAAATTAGTGGGAGCACAACCAAAACATGTAGAGTCGTGTCTCTGGCTTTCTTACCCGCCCAGAAGATGGATTATTTATTTGAATAGGAGCTCTTGGAACTGGAGATTTCTTGTAATTGATATTGGGTTTTTTTTGGAGGAGGAGAGTTAAATACATAGAAGAAATGTTTAGAAATGGGCTGTGCATGCTTTGTGGGAAATGAGTCATGTTTGGAGGCAAAAATCCCTTCCCTGGGGTCTGTGAATGCCCCCGGCATCTCTTGGACATCCTTGTTACGTCCTCCCTTGGTTTGAAAACCAAGCAAGTGGCATGATTGGAGTGAATTGTAATTCGGTGGCTTTGTCAAAGGAGATAATTTTGTTCAACTCAACATAAATTTGGATTTTTATTCTCAGCCATTTCTCTTTGTCGGCAGGTTTTGTTTCTCTTCCCGAGCATGTCTTTGTGAAAGGGGGGAAAAAAATCCCCCTGGGACCCTCAGCAAACAATTTTCCTCTTGTTGCCTCCACCCCGAGCCTGACCGCATTGCAGAAATCCTCCGCATCTCTTCTGAAAGTCTCAATTAAATTGATTTTATGGATTTTGAAGACGTTGGAAGTGGCGAGGATCCACTCCTCTGCCTGCCTTTTGTGACTTCTCCTGGATTTATAGAGGTGTCACTCAGAGCATGAACCTCTTTGAACTCCGTTGTCTAGAGAGCAAGGAAAGCGTGGAAACCCAGCTATTAAAAAGCCTCTTTTCTAGTGCTGGTCAACTTAAAATACATCTGGAACAATAAAAGCAGCATCGGTGCCAGCGCTGAGCCATCAGCCCGTTGTCCTGCCGGCCGCTGCCTCTCCTCTGTTTTCCTTGCTTTCAAGTCGTCTTCTTTATAACCAGCGAAAAGCGACGCGTCTGCCAGTCAGCTCTGAAATGCGAGGTTCCCAGAAGGCGAATTTGTGAATGGTTGGCTGGTCATTATGTGTCTCGGGGCCATCATGTTGGGTTGTTGGGTTTTTTTTCCACGCCGGTGGAGGGAGGAAGTTTGCAGGATGTTATCAGCATCCTGTTGCTGTGACCTGCTGAGCAATAGCATGTAAATATGTCCCCCCTTCACCACACCCCAGCGTCAACCTTTTGGCTCCTGTCTGCTGGCCGCGTTCTGCAAGATTAATGTGTTTTCCAACTGCGGACAGGACCCTGGAGCTAAAAAGGATGGATTTGTATTTTTTCTTGGGTGCGTTTTACCAGTTCCCCAATATTCAGTGCTACAAAGTCTTTCTGGAGCGTGTTAAGGAGATGGCTTCAGGCACGGTGCAGGCATCTCACTGAAGCAACCGTGGTCAAGGTCTTCTGTGCCTGTGCTTTGCCAGGAAGGTGGAGAGGAGTTTGGGCTTTCTGGTTAGATAGCCACTGGTTGGGGAGCACCAACAAAAAACCCATCTAAAAGAAAACAACCCAAAAAACATTTAAAAAAAAAAAAAAGAAATGAATTATTCCCTTTTTCTTGATGTTTGCTTTTTTGCTCTTTGAGAGGTTTCTCCAGAGTAGTCAGTAACGCCCGGCTTGGACACTCCACGTGCCATGTTCCCAGCAGCAGTCACGATATTGGCCATTATCCACCTAATTCCGTGTTCGCTGTTGCTGGAGGTATCCGAGCAGAGCCGCTTTCATTGGAAATAGCTTTGCCGCAATCGAATCCCTCGCAGGAAATGCCTTCGTTTCACTGAAAAATGTTGAGAGAAGACTATGAAAAAGAGACCCGTTTGAGCCTTCTCATTTCATATTGATGTTCGTGTAATTCTATAATCACAGGGTACCGCTAATATTAGCATAACATTTCAATTGCCCTGGAACAAAACATTCCAATGGTTCCAAATATATATGTATTTAGACATTCTTGTTCCAAGGGAAAAAAGAGAAGAAAGTGAAGTGCCAACTGTTCAGACTGCCTCAGGGTGAAAACAAAACTCAGAAACTCCTCTCAGAAGATTTTATTTTTGGTCTTTTGGCATCTCATATCCCAGCTCATGCCTCCACATTGCTGGCCTCATCATCATCGTCATCAAAGGGTTGGACCCACAAGCTTGGTTCTCCTCCAGGAGCATCCCGTGGGGATGTGCAGCGCCCGGGTTCAGGCAGAATGGGCTTGGAATGATGAGATAAATTCATTGTTCTGGTGTCCAGGCTTGACTCAACCCTGCCACCGACCACCACTGCTTCCAGATCTGGTACCCACTTTGAGTGGGCTTTAATGGAAGGATGGAGATTTTGGAAATTTTGCATTTTTGAAAGTGAGTGAGAGGAGCAGAGAAGAGCATCACCTTTACCTCCTGTGCAGGGAGCCAGGCTGAGCACAACCCCCGTGGGATACCAGAAACCCCCCATGGAAAGGAGGAGTGTGAAAGCCCAGCATGGAGACGGCTTTGCCGAGAATATGGATCATGGCAGCCACAAGAGAAGCAAGCTTTGAGCCTGAAAGCCACAGAGAGCCATGTTTTGCTGGCTTCCTCTCACAGACCTACTTACGCCTTTGCCATGTGGTTTGTGAACCACTGGGATGCACCACCTCAAGTGGGCTGAGATAATTGAAGACTAGGACAGTATTAGGGGCAAATGTCATGTGGTTGTCCTGTTCCCTGCTTTGTTGGAGACAATATTGGTCTATATAGTCTCATCCAGCCTGGCTTCTGCCCTGTGTTTAAGGGTTTCTACTTGCTGGACCCTGCTGCCCTGTAAAGCCAGGTGGCCCTGGCAGAGAGGCAGAGCTTCAAGCAATTGGGTAGATGCCACCCTTGAAAATTTGGCTGCTCAGCAGTGCCTTGTCTCATGATGCTCCTGGGGCTCCTTCCAGTTGCTGCTCCATGTCCATGGGTCCTGCTGCAGCTGCCTTGCCCAGGGTTCCCCATGTCCTTTTCCCAGTCTCAGGCTCTGCTCCTCTTTCCCGGCAGTGAGAAATTACTCCCTGAGGCTGCTTGGGAATACAGATGAGCGTGGAACATAAACAATAAATTACACCAACTGTCACGGGTTCTGCCCGGAGATGCAATAGCCAAGGCTGGTTCAAACAGTCTTAACATGATCGTAGAGGAGCTGCTGGAGTCGTTGTCACGGTGCCTTGATGGGGCTGTCACCTCTGCGCCAGCTGTTGTAGTGACAGGTCCTGCTCTCCTGGCTCCCAGCTAATGGGATCCTCATGGGGCCGGCCAAGACCTCCAAGGAGTGATGGTCATCAAGCAAGGTGTATTAGCCAGCCTCCTCTGTGCTGGCTTGGGATTTAGGCTTTTTACCCTCTATATGTGCTCAGCGTGAGCTTGTGGGACAGAGCTGAGGTCCGGGTGGTTGGTGCATCAGGGGCTGGAGGCTTTGATGTAGTTGAAGACAAGGAGAATGGCTGGATCTGCTCTTGGCCCCTGGAGAAGCCAGTGTCAGCTTTTGTCATAAAATAATAGAATCATTTAGGTTGGAAAAGACCCTTAAGATCATCAAGTTGAACTGCCAAATGCCAAGTCACCATCAAAACATGTCCCCCAGCACCACATCTCCACAGCTTTGAAACTCCTCCTGTGATGGGGACTCCACCACTGCCCTGGGCAGCCTGGGCCAGGCCTTGACAACCCTTTTGGGGAAGAGATTTCTTCTCATGTCCAACCTAAACCTCTCCTGATGCAACTTGAGGCTGTTTCCTCTTGTTTTATCACTTGTCGCTTGGTAGAAGAGACTTACGCTCACATCACTACAACCCGAGGATGCTCATTGATGCACCAGCTGGATGCCCTGAGGTGGAGACATTGTTAGTCCAAGGCCCTTCCTATTCCCAGTGCAACAAGCTGGTGTTTGTTGCAGGGAGACAAAAACAGCAGGAATAATTCTGATTTAAGGTCCTGTGAAAGCTGGTCCTCTGTTAGGGTTCTTCAGGGAAAGGACACTTATAACCCCATTTCTGTCCAGTGGAACTATTTTGAATCAGCTCGATGGTAAAGGTGCTTTGGCTGGTCCTTGCTGCCAGCGAATGCATTGGCCATGGCTACGCAGACCTTCACGGGAGCTGCCAAGTAACATCAACTGTCCCTTTGCACCCTGCGCCTGGGGGATAGTAAATCTGTAGGCAAACATTAGACCTTCCTGAAAAGCCTGACATTGCAGGGAGAAAATAAAAAAAAAGCTAGAGGGTTTTATTATCTTTCTCCTTATTGTCTTTTTTATTGCCTTTTGGAGTCACCCTGGAGAGCAATCTCCATCCCACATCGTGGCCCTGCCAGACTTCCTCTGCTGTCGCTGTGACCTAAGAAATCCAGGCCAGTGCCTTCCTCTGCTCAGAGCATTAATGAACCCAGCCCCTTGTCAGAGCCCAAACTCAACAGAGCTCCTTTTCTGCATGGTCCAGGGCTACAGCTGATCTCTTGGGGCTTTTCCCCCAAACCATCCTCCCTTCTCCTTGAAAATAGGGGCGAGGAGCTGCACTTGCATTTGGGAGGTGGAGAAGTTGCAGGTTCCTCATCTGCATGGTGGGAAGTCTCTGAAATCCCCCAATAATTCAGGGCTGGCTCCGAGGGCGGTCTGCGTGGGGGAGAGCCTCGGCATCTGGCAGGAACCTGGAGAGATGCTGCTTGCAGGGAAACTATGTGCTCTGCTAATTCATTAAGCACTTATCTCCTGCTTCTGCTTTTAAGGAAGACAGAGTTAGAGCGGAGGAGGTACGGGACAGACCAGGCGGCCAGTTGCCACAGGCATATATCCTTTAAAGAGAAAATATAAGCGAGACACCATTGCTGAAGTCACTGGGAAATTATAGGGACCTCTTTTTGCCCTTATCTCTCCCAGGTATGCAGCCCAGCCAAGACAAGAGGAAACAGCCTCAAGTTGCGCCATGGGAGGTTGAGGTTGGACATGAGGAAGAATTTCTTGGTGGGAAGGGCTGTGAAGGGCTGTGCCAGGCTGGGCAGGGCAGTGGTGGAGTCCCCATCCCTGGAGGGGTTTCCACGCCGTGGAGATGTGGTGCTGAGGGCCATGGGTTAGTGGTGCCCTGGCAGTACTGGGTTAACTGTTAACTTGATGACCTTAAAGGTCTCTTCCAACCAAAATAATTATATGATTCTATTATTCTAAAGCAGCCCATCAACCCCAACATCTACAGGGATGGATAAGGAACAGGTTGACCAAATGATTTGGGAGCGTTTCTCACTACAACTTCCTTTCAGGGAGTTGTGGAGAGCCAGAAGGTCTCCCCTGAGCCTCCTTTGCTCCAGGCGCAACACTCCCAGGTCCCTCAGCTGCTCCTCACAAGACTTGTGCTCTAGACCCTTTCCACGCAGGTTGCAGCCACCAAGGGGCTATTTTCTTTGGCTGCACCTTTCTGCTGGAAAAGAGCCGTCCTGTCACGCCAGAGCCGCCGCTGCTTCATTTGCAGCATGGTTGGGCCGTTGTTCTCATCAGCTCCTGGCTCATGACGCTGCTCCGTGCTGCAGCTGGGCTGCTCCACGCTCCTTTTACGTCTGACGACATTCCCATCGTGCTTCCAAGGTCACCATTTTGGCTGACTCACTCAGGACCAAAGCGGGGATTTCCAGAAGCAAAAGCTGCAACACGAATATTTCTTTTTGCTTTGTTTTGTTTTTTTTTATTCTTCAGGTTTTTTTTGGTTGTTGGTCTTGTGTTTTTTTTTTTCCCATGTGTGTGAACTCTTTGAAAACCGACTGGCCTGATTCTGCACAGCCTGGCAGCACTCAGCTGAGATATTCCAGCTTCCTTCTGGGAAAGGTTAGAGGAGGTCCACGTTCCTCAGGGATGTGTCTGGTGTCCTCTTGCACCTCACGTAAGGGAAATGGAGGAGACTCAATAGACGTGCAGTTAAATGGGGCTTAAAAAAAGCAACATATTTTTTTGTATTTTCAGATGACTCTTGAAGTTGGGGCTTCAAGGCAACTGGCAAGTCCCTGGAGGGGTTTCAAAGCTGTGGAGATGTGGTGCTGAGGGACAGGGTTTAGTGGTGATCTGGTAGTGCTGGGTTAATGGTTGGACTCAAAGGTCTTTTCCAACCTGAACGATTCTGTGATCTACAGAAATATCTACACACTGTGAGCAGCCCCCAGACTAAAATCGGTCTGAAATCAGCAGGGCAGGATCCTGGTGTAAGTATGAAGGGATTCTCCATTAAACCTGACCTCAACTGACCAAACATGATCTCAACTGACCTCGGCTCATCCCTTGGCAAGCACCTGAGGCAGGGTCTCATGAGCACATGACATTGTCAGGAGTGGCTATGGTCATACCCCAATTTCATTTGCCCTTGCACCTCTCCTCCTGGAACCTAGAGAAGTTCGTTGAGTTTGGAGAAAAAAAATATATTAAAAACCCAGATCTTCTCCCCAGATTTGAACCTGAGCATTGCAACACCCACCTTGGGATTTCCAAGGGGTGTTATCACTCTGCCTTTTCTATCACCCAGGCGTTCTCCAAAGAATCCAGAGTCAGCACTTGGAAAACTCTCCAGGAGGGGGGTTATTCCCTGGACTGTTCCCTGGGCTGACCGATGCCCCTTCGTTACTGGAGGGAGCTGACGGAGCATTAAAAGGGGACAGGAAAAAAACATTCGGCTGCAGCTTTTGCTGGTTGCGTGCAGCCGCAGGCAGGAACTGCTTCCTCTGTTCGCAGGCTTTTAGGGAAAGGGGAGCTCCACCGAGTTGCTAAATTAGAATGAAGTGAAAAAAATATTGCTGTGAACAACAGAATGTTTAGCCTTTTTTTTTTTTTTTAAGAAAAAAAAAAAAGAAAAAGAAAAGCACAGAACCTTGGAGTGATTTACATGGGAAAGGGGAGCCGGAAACAATTTTAGAGGCTGTTTTCCAAAATTGATGAATAACAGAAGATACAATGGTTAAAGCAAATGGCCCAAGTTTCCTGCTCTTTTCAGCAGCTGAATAGATAACAAAAAACAAGGGTACCCTGTTTTTCTCCTTACGGAGCTGGCAGAGAGGGCGTTTTTTTCTGGGTTATTTTGGTTTTGGAGGGGTGGCTGCTGTGGAGGAGGCAGAAGCAAGGTGGGTACCGGGCGGACAGTCCGCCAGGCAGGATGCGCGGGAATTCCAGAGGTGTGGAAAAGTGGTGTGGGCCAGGAGAGACATTTTGAATCATTTCTGGTGAATAATGCTGCAGGCATGAGTCATGAGGAGGGATCTGAAACTTCCTTTTGGATTTTTTTTTTTATTATTTCTGTAGGTAGCCGTTTGATTTCTCCTCTGCCTGGGCTTGCTTTCCTCCAGAGCCAAGCGCGTTTCCTTTTGAACCCTTGTCCCTCACCAGCCCCACTGGACGAGGACATGGGTTTGGCTCTGACCAAACACAAGTTGGAAACTTTTATTTCTCCTTGCAAAAATCTTTGATGCTTCCAGAAAATGTTCTTGTTTTGCTTGGAGAAAAAAACACCTTGGACGAGATCCCTGCAAAGCTGTTGTCTTCCTTAACTTAGCCAAGGTCCAGCAGCTACAGCAGTTGTCTGAGACACCACAAAGAACGTCCATGTGGCTCATCTCTTCTCAGAGATAGAACAACCCAGGGAAGCCTCCAAGCCAGCCTCTTTGCTACGTCCTCTTGCAAACGTTCTGTTCCACGTGCACAAAATCATGAAGCAATTAGGTGATTTTTGGATGCTTAAATGGACAAGCTACAACTTTTTTGGGGGTAGCTTTTCAAGCAAGCTCTTTGTGTTTCACTGGAATGTAAAAGACTGAGGTTCAAGGGCAAGGTGAAAAGTAGGAATTACCTGGTGAGCTCCCACTCTTCTGGGTGGGAGAACATGTCTCCAGCCTGTCCAGACTGGTGCATAGACATCACTAGAAAATCTCACTTGGCTTGTGGACCTGGCTAAGAGGTTTCCACCAACTCTTGTCATGAATTATTTCCTTTGAGTGGATATTTTCTGCTTTCAAAGCAGTTTTATGCAGGAAACGTGAAGAGCATCTTGGACACTGCTGAGCTGGTAGCTTCCATCCTCTGCTAGATGCACCTTCTCATGAGCGTGTCTGCTGGCTACCAGCACCATCCAGTGAAACGCCTTCTCCAGGTTACTCTAGGCTTTGAACATGCTTCAGATAATGAATTGCTTTCCCTGTTCTCTTCTCCCATCTCTCCAACATCTCTTCCTTCCCAAAATCTGGGAACTCCACCAGGCAGTTGCACCCACTTAATCAAATGGAAGTAACCGCAGATGGCAAGTTAAGTTGCTAATTGCACTCAAATAGTTATTTTGCTTTTCCCTGCTGGGACAAAGGATCACCCCTCCCCACACACCTCCTCTTCCTCAGGCTTACAAATTGGACAGAACATTTATTAAACGCGTGTTGCAAAGCCACAATTACAAAATCCCTTTCTTGGGTTGTTTCCCATGTTAACCAAAGCCTGATAAATCATGTCGTGTATTTATGGACTCCGCGAGCAAGTTGTCATTCAAAACGCCACTTGTAGCTTTCAAGCCCAGATGAATTACTGCGTATGTGATACACACCTCTTCCTTAGCAGCACATTCAGATGTCAGGATGCTGAGAAGCACTTTCCTCCTGAAGGCTCATTCAGGCCTCAGAGGAAAAGGGATTCAAACCACATTGGTATTTTTAACTGATTCTTTCCCATTGGTGGGGGTAGGTTCAGATGTTTTGCTGAGACATCATCCCTGTAGGTCTTCTGATCTGTGACTCAGCATGAAATGAAGGAAGGTCTTGGATGCTGAGCCCCTGGAAAGACCCACAGAAGTTACTTGACTGTATGAAGTCAATGAGAACTTCTGGGAACTGTGTGGTCTCACCTGTGCTCGCATTCCCTACCCTAAACAGGAATCCAGCCTCAGTCTTCTCATGGGCTTCCCACAGGACATCCATGTGGGCAGCAGCAGCGATGGTGATGCTGAGATGAAGGTGAGGTGAGGTGTGAATAAAAGATGGATGGGGAAATTGAGGGGAAGAAGAACGAGTCTTGAGGAGGAAATAAATCCTCCCCAGGAGAGGCTTCTTGGACAAGTGTGGAGAAAAGAAGTGAAGGCATGAAGACTGTGGTGAGGCAGTTACTGCATTTTTGTGGTCTCTTTATGACGGATTCAGTCTCGATGCTTGCAGCCAAGCTCCATGAGATCTTACAATTCATATTATTACGCACCAGCACTACTTACTGTTGCAAGTGGGCTGTGTCCTGGCCATGAAGATGCTTTTGGCCTTCGGAGAGGCTGATGTGACCTGCATTGACAGCTACATTCTTGAAGAGGTCTTTAGCTCTGAAACAAAATTGACTGGCCCAAGGAAACTTGGCTTGTATTATACCATAATCTGCTCAGGATGCAAGATTTGCTCCACTTAGTAGAAACCTGCTGCCTGGGATGTACATGGGAGTGCAATGGCACAAACCCACTATGAAGTGTAGCCTGGACTTTGGTGTCATGACTGCGGGTACCTGATTTACCATGAGCTATTTTAGGATGTGAACTCAGGCCTGGCAGATGCAAAAAACTGCTTGAGATCTGGGTTTATGAGGAGCACTAAAGTCTGGGAGGAGGGTGATGGTGCATGCCTTGCATTGTACAAGCCCCCAGGGAGGATGTCTAGGACATGAGGCTGATGCTGCCCTCAGCAGTGGTACACGTAGTTCTGAACCACGCGGTACTAATAACTAATTATATATGTCCACTTAATGTCATTTGCAGAGCCCAGTGTGGGCGTGGGGTCACATACCCAGAGAGCCCTTTGTTCCATGAGCTGCTGAGCAGATGGAGACCAACTCTGGCCCCAAGCTCAGGATGCCCAGGAGTTTCATGCATATCCAGGGACAAAGGCTGGCAAGCGATGAAAGGACTCCTGCCCTCGTTTACTGCACTGGCGTCTACACGCGTTACGTCAGCAAGGATGGAGGCTGCTGTCATGGGATGAATGAATGGTCACGACACTCTTGACGTGGTGGGCTTACTCTTCCAGCACCAGCAGGTCTTGGCGTAGAGTTGAATCTACCTGGGGAGAATGATAGAGCTTGGTGGGTTGAACATTCATAGGATCTTGCATGAAGATGTGTATGATGCACAATGTTTTGGTTGCCTACAGTGAGTTCCCACCAAGGCTGGCTGGTAATCAGACAACTGGGGTCAGCGTGAGAGTCTGCTGGGAAGGGGGAAGGAAAATGAGAAGCCAAAGGCAGCTTGCTGAGGAAGCCCCACCGTAAGCATTTTCCTGCCCTGGGATGACCAACGTACATCCTGAGAAAAGGGCACTTACATTGTGCGGCCTCCCGCTCTGCCCATCCTGCCAGGAACAATGGGGTGGCTCTTAAAAAAAAAAAAAAAAAAAAAAGGCATTTTCAGGGTTGTGGGAGAGAAAAACAGGGGGAATTGGGGAGGATGGGTGAGCAACGGGGGAGATGACGCAGAAGGAGCAGCGATGCGCTTTGGCTGCGTAAGTAGCTGGAGATGCAGCCCATGATCTGAACGTCCCAGCTTTGTCAACAGGCTCGGTCCAGGCAAGGGAAGGATGGGGAGGCATGAAATCGGGGTCATGAGTTGACCACCTCCTAAGGCTTGCTTAAACCTTTTCTTCCAGGCCTGTAGGATGCTGCTTTGAAGCACGTGTTGGGGATGCTGAAGGTGTCTGTGGTCCCAGAGCTTGTAGCATGTGGGGGGGCAGGTAAAGAGGTGGGTGCCAGCAAGGTGATACCAACCCCAGTGTTAAAGACAGGTGGCCACTGGGTCAAGGATCCCTTCCTAGCAGAATCCTCCCTCTTGCTTGTCCTTTCTGCTCTTAAATGTGCCTTTTCTTCCCATCATCTGAGTTGGATTCAAATGCTTTTGGGCTGTTTCTCTGGCAGCAGCTGAATTTCCCATCAATGGAAGCTCTTTGAAGCAAGAAAACATTTTTGAGGTCTTTCAGTAGCCCAGGAGGGTCCTGCAAGGTTCATGGACCATGCAGGTGAGGTCTGAGGCTCCTCATGGACTCTTTAGGATCCTGCAAAGGATTTTTTCCACTAGAGTGGTTTGGTTTGCAAGCTTCCCAGCAGCGAGGTCTGAATTTATTCCAGTTACTGAAACCACATCTGCCTCTGCATGCTACAGAGGTATGATCCAGGAGAAGATGGACCAAGATGCAAAAGGTTTCGATTTTTTCCCCAGCCCTAGGTGGGGTCAGCCTCTTACCAGTCCAATAGCCTCAACATCTACAAATTAATCCTGTGACCCATTTTTTCTGTCCCAGCTCAGCTTCACCATGTGAACGATGCCCATGCAAGCATGGGGTTGGAGATGCTGGCAGGGAAGAAGCTGCGTACCCTTTGGCGAGGAGCATCCTGCCCTCCACATCTCCTCAGCCCTGGCCTTGGCAGAGGGAGCTTGTCCTTGTCCCTAAATCGCATCAGAGCTGACAGGGAGAATTTGAAAGGATGTCGTTAAATTTTGCTGTCATCGTCAATTAGTCTTTATAGATGGTGCCGGCATTCCCAGCTTCCAGCAATTCCCCACCAGCCTGAAGACTTAATGTCTTCCTTGGCTGATTGTGGTAGGGGTTGATTCGCTTGGGTTGGGGCTTCCCAGGGGGGTCTGGCTGTGGGATTTCTTCCTTGGTGGTGGAAATGGTCATTTTGTGCTCTGTGTGAGCTACTTTCTGCCCACCGGCTGGAAATCCTCCAAGTACCTGCGAGCTATTGGAGAGGAGGTTGAATTTTGGGTTTGCTTCTTCTCATAAAAATCAGAGCCGCTGCAGGCAGCGAAAGGCATTAAAGGATAATTTTCACAAGCATACATGAAATTCAAAGCAGCTGCTGCCTGAAGTGCCTCCCTGTGCCATATCCTCCATTAATTCTGAAGCAGCATGTGTATAACACTTCTCAGTCGGTGACGATGAAACACTTGGCTCTGTCTTGCTTTGGCCTGGCACCTGCATCCCTGGGCATGGCTGAAGATGTGGGGACCAAGGCGATGGGCAGCGCTGCCCTGGTTTGCAACGCAGTGCTGAAGTAGGAAGGCAGCATTTTCCATAGAGGAACTTCAAGCACTTTAAAGAAGGTTAAATGTCAGCTCTGCCTTTTATACCCAGGGAAACCAGGTCATGGAGCAGCAGAGGGATATTGCCCAAGGATCATCTGGCATCCAAGGGACACCATTCAGGGCTGGGGCAGTGCTCTGGCCATTAGTTGCCTCTGGTACAGAAAGGGCCTCCTCTGAGGCACTGAGGATGCCTTGGAGGCAGAATGGTTCGGGTGGAAAGGGACCTTTCAAGCTCATTTAGTCCAACCCCTTGCAGTGAGCAGGGACATCTGCAACTGGAGCAGTTTGCTCAGAGCCCTGGCCAACCTCACCTGCAATGGTGCCAGGGATGGGGCAGCCACCACCTCTCTGGGCAACCTGTGCTAGTATTAAAGATAACCAGGTCAAGTTTTAGAATGGATGAATGATTTTTTTTCTTCTATCTTTGGGGCTTCGTTGCTGAATGTTTGCATCTCTATTTTGCCTTTAACTATGTTCGATTGCTCATCATCCAGTGTTGTCTGGGAGTAAGTGTGAACTTTGCAAGAAACTGAGACATAGGTCATTGCCCGTGGAGTAATGCCTTACACGGTTCATTCTGGCTTTCCCCATCCAGCCTGAGCTACGAGTGCTCTGGAGTGAGGCCTTCCTTGCTTTAGATGCCCTTAGGAGATAGATAACGCTTGGCACCTTTTTGGCCAACAGCCACAAAGCTGTGAATCTTCTTAGAATCTACAGGTTTTCACTTCTCTACCCTGGCAGCAATCTGCAGTTCTCAGAGCTCTACCCAATGATGGCACACCATCGTTACGGAGAAACTTATTTGTAGTCATGGGTTTTAAGGGGGAAACCAGCACTTAGGGAACTTAATGAAAGAAAACTCATTTTAAGCAATGATTGCCCCTGTGTTCCACCAACTTCAGCAAGAGATCAAGGGTTTATCTTGACTTTTATACTCTTTATTGATGGAAATCCTTGGGATTTGAACAGCAGTGCATGTCAAGTATGATGGCAAAGGACAGTAATGGTAGTCCATTTAATGGGAGTTATTTTAGACCACTCAGAACGTGTTGAGGTCTTGCGGGAGATACAAACTTCCCAAGGTTTTTCCTGTTAATTTGGGACTTGGCCATTTCTGGCTTCTGTGACCAGAACAGTAAATAATGTACCTTCATATCTCTCTTGAAGCAAAAGATTGAATCTATTGATCATTCTAGCAAAAAGATCAAAACATGATTTAAGACCAGCCATAGTCCAAATAGAATTCCACTGGTTTGCTTGGCAACTGAAAATTTTAAACACAAGATTAGTATTTCCTACAAAATGATAAAATGCATCTACATTCTATGACTTAGAGATAAAGCCTGTAAATTAAGAAATTGTGCAGATTCTCTTTTAGACCACAGAATGCACAGGACAGATAGCACAGAAGAACTTGCTTGCTGCCTTCTTGGCAACTTGTGTGTTTTATTAATGTAAAAATACATTTTAGCACCTTGAAGTTTCTTACTCACATTAAATTTATTAACTACAGCAGAGAGGTTGGTTGAACATTATATTGCATCTTCCACAATGTCACATTATTTTTATCCTTAGAGAAAATAATTGTCTTGGTGGTATCATAAATTGTATTTAATAGAAAAAAGAAACATACAGGCTAGTTGGATTGGAATTTTTTTTAATGCCTTTGTGTGTTTAGATCCATGAGGTCATCTGCCAAGGAGTAGCTGAAACTTGTGGATATGTCAAAAACAAAGTATGTTACTACAGTGTGTAATTCTGCACTCAAATACAGGAGCAGCTCCAGCATTGATGAGGAAGCTCCTTCAGCTTCATATGTGTGTTTGAGAATCATTTTAGCAGGGCCTGATGCAGCAGGATAAGAGGTGATGGTTTGAAATGAAAAGAGAGAGATTGAAACCAGGGAGAAGGAAGAAATTATTCAAATTGTTTACACTGAGGGTGGTGAGAGCCTGGCGCAGGTTGCCCAGAGAGGTGGTGGCTGCCCCATCCCTGGCACCATTG